>CAWUER010000204.1:0-179407 GCA_963921195.1 Pegoplata infirma
CGTATCAAAGCCGAACTAGCAGTAATTTCGCACAAACGAAAAAATACGGATCAGCTTAATTTTGATAAAGATTAATATATTTTATTTTGGTAGTCGTACGTATATACATCTCCAACGATTATACATTTTTTACAATTAGGGTGATTCCATGTCAAACCGCACAGAAAACTATGATTTTCGGATTTGTCACCTCCGATTTTAATGAAATTCGCATAAAATATTTCACATGCGTTGTTTTCATAAAATGATTACCTTACAGGCTCCAAAAATTTTTAGTTTTCGAAATATGGCGTCTTGAAAATTGGCAAAAACGTCAAATTTTCAATAAGGTGCACATACAAAGTCACCCATAACTTTAAAACTATAAAACCCACAATTACCAAATAGGTACCATTTGAAAGCTGAAAGGATTACCTTAAAAGTGACATGCACAATTTTTTCTTGTAATGAAAGGTCAAAGGTCATATTTCAATGTCTAATGTTCAAAGACCTATATCTCAAAATCCGATATTTTTAAAATTCTCAAAAAAATATATGATAACAACCAAGTCTTTCCCTACATTTGTATCAAAATTTCAGGGTGGACACTCATATGGTTCCAAAGTTACAGAAAAAAACGTGCTCGAAGGCAAGGTTTTTTCTGCGAGTTCATATAAAAAATATTGCACAAACAAAACAATATACATAGTCGTAAACAAAGGTGCGGGCCTAGAACAAGGCTTAATACTTTTTATGTATTTTGAGCTATATTGTAGGGGTTTTCTTGTTCTTTTACAAGGAAAGTCCTCGAAAGTGAACATACCTGATTTCTTTAAAATTTATACACAAGCTGAGCTTGTCGGCCTAATTTCAGGTTAAACGGGGTTAAAAATTACCCATTTTCAGTTATTTAATGTTTTGGTACTTTATATTGATGCCACATATAACAGATCGGTTTCATTCGAAACCTATATTCTTCCATAGTAGGGAAATAGGAATGGGGTGGGGGAACCGTAAAGCTCATAAACAAGAATATAATCAAGCATAAAAATGGTTTAGAAATGAAAACACTAATGTTTCGAACTTCTTTGAATTTTTGCCTTATTTTATTTTGGACACACTAATAAAGATATTTTTTTTTTAAATTCGGATGAAACCCGACCTGTAAGAAAAACTGCCAATAAAAAATTCATGTGATTGCTTAATTTAAATAAAAATAGTACCAACAATGAATTTGGTTTACAAAACTATACATTTTTAACAAAAACAATTATGCAACAAATAAAATGTCTCAAACAGACGCCCAAAAATTTTTTTTTTTTAATGAAACGGATCTGATATATCATCAATGTACCTAAAAGTTAAAATTACTTTGAAGATTTTCCTTGTAAGAAAACAAGAAAACACTACGATAAAATTTAGTTTTGATAGTGAAATCAAATTCAGGAGGTCGAAATATTAATAAATAATGGGTTCAGTTTTTAGGTGCGTCCCATTGTTTGTTTACTGCTAGCAGCATGCTAGCATGCTATGCTGCTTCGTGTGTGTAAGCTTTTGCATATGAACTCGTAGAGAAAATATTGACTTCAAGCACGTTTTCCTCTGTAACTTTGGAACCATATGAGTGTCCACTAGGGTGGCTCGTTTTTGGGCTTTTCTCTCTGATCAAATTCTAATACCCGCCAAAAGTGTCGGTCCCCTAAGGGTAACTCACATGCAAAATATCACTCCGATCGGAGTTTATCTTCTGTCTCCACTTTGAGCCTCAAAATTGGGGTTTTTGGAAAAAAGGACTTTTTTAAAAAAAAAAAAAAAATTTAAGTTTTTTTATTAAAATAATGAAAAAAATTTTTTTGTATAATATTTGATCATAAATACTTAAATATGAAATTTAAAGATTTTACGGTATCATTAACCCGTTCAAACTTGCTACCAAAAAAATGGCATGATTTTGGGGGCGTTCTCAAAACACCTTTTTTCAAAATTTGAAAATTTTATTAAAAAAAAAATTTTAAATATACCATTTTTTATTTCTGAATTCATTAAGAACACTTTGGAGAAGAAAAATGTGAAATATGGCGGTTATCCGTCGAGCCACTTTTTGGGAATCGCGGGGGGAAGTTAGCGGATTTCAAGGAAATGTTGGTTTTATCAATAATTTGGATTAATAAAATCTTATAAATTTCATTTTTGGGCAAATTAACTGTTTTTTGGTGTCGTGGCATTCAATTAGATAACTTTAAGTCTGTCATAAAATCTTACCGATCTAGGACGTCTTTAACCCACATTGGCGGGGGGTCAAAAATGACCCCCGCAGGAAATTTGAAGTTTAGAGCTTAAATTTTGTGCTATTAACAAGTATAAAACGGCTTTTGTGTTTTCTACCCTAACTATTATTTCGTATTAATATATTATCTTTAAAAAAATCGTTAACCCTTCTTGGTAGGGGGTCAAAAATGGCCCATTTTACTTAAAACACCATTCATTAAGAAAAACCAATGGAGTCCCAGACGTATGTTTCGATGAATAACAAATGGAATGATAAAGTGAGTATACCCGCATTCCAAAGACACCAATAAGGTTTAATAGATTTTTAGTTAAAAATTAGTGTTTGGTAATAATTTTCTATTTTTACAGGGTACTGCTAAATAAATTTTTGAAGCTATGGCGAATCATTCACTACAATAAAGAGCGTGGACACCAATCCTGCCTTTAGGTATAAAATTAAAACCTAAAAACCCAAAGCCAAGGGAGTCCATACCTGTTTTGAGTTACAAATGGAATGACAAAGTAAGTGTTCCTCCTTACCAAGAGACCAATGGGGTTTACCAATTTTTTAAATTAAAAATTTATGTTTTGTAATAATTTTCTATTTTTACAGGATGCTTTTAAATAAATTCGTGAAGCTATAGCGGATCCTTTATTTCAAGAAGAAGCGTAGGCAGCAGTCACTCGAGAAAATTGTACAAAAAGGGTCAGTTGGTCGGTGGTAAATTAAATCCTACACAACATTTATTACATTAATATGGATTTATTCTGTGAACATTTTAAATTCAACAAATATACAAATTTTTACAAAAATTTATTGAAAATTTATTTTAGCATAAATGTGGTAATTTTTAGCATTATTTTTAGTCACCTTTTCTAATAATTTTGGAATATTTCACCATATCTCTTTTGGTATATTTTACCAAGTTTTTACTTAAATAGCATTAGCATTTTCTTCAAAATTTTTTACATAAGTGTTTTGGCTAAATTACGAAAACTACTTCGTCGGTTGTAGTTTTAGCATATTTTTGGTAAAATTATGCCAGATTTTTGCTCACTCCGACACAAGTTTTTTTTTGCGTGTAGTGTCCACCCTGAAATTTTGATACAAATGTAGGGAAAGACTTGATTGTTATCATATATTTTTTTGAGAATTTTAAAAATATCGGATTTTGAGATATAGGTCTTTGAACATTAGACCTTGAAATATGACCTTTGACCTTTCGTTACAAGAAAAAATTGTGCATGCCACTTAAAAGGTAATCCTTTCAGGTACCTATTTGGTAATTGTGGGTTTTATAGTTTTAAAGTTATGGGTGACTTTGTATGTACACCTTATTGAAAATTTTACGTTTTTGCCAATTTTCAAGACGCCATATTTCGAAAACCGAAAGGTTTTGGAGCCAGAAAGGTAATGATTTTAGGAACACTATCCATTTGCAATATATTTGGCAAATTTTATTTAAATCGAAGGTGACAAATCCGAATGCTGTGTGGCTTGAGCTGGATTTGCCCATTACGAACTTAACGAAGACGAATTCGCCCACGACCGATACATGGATATTCCTTCAAAAAACCTTCCAACCTGTATAAAATGTTCATATAGTTTCTTTTGAAGAAGTGGGAAAAATCTGTTTTCTCCCTCCGGTTTGACCCGCTAAATGTGAGATCGGGCAGCTATAAAAAAAAACAGGTAACTCTTATTTTGCTCCTCTATTTCCTATATGAAAGTTTCAGGACAATCGGTGGGTGCCCTGCGAAAGACCTTCATTGTAAGTGGAGATGTCGACATCTTTCGGAAGTAGCCACCCTTCCATTATTAGTATTCTTCGATTTTCACACTCAATTTGCTGATTTTAGTCGGACACACTTTGAGTATGACAATGGAAGTGTGCTGATGATAGAAGGGTAGCCATCCTTCCAAAAGCTGTCGACATTACCAAGTAGCCTGTGTTGTCAATTAATTTTTTTTAGATTTCTCATTGAACAATAAAAATTATTAGAGGTATTCAGAATTATGCTGCCAGCCCTGGAAATAGATTAAGCAAAAGAGTTCTTCTTTCAAAAAATACATGCATTTTGAAAGGTATTTTTGAAAAGTGCTCTTTTGCCACCATTTTTCTCAGAAATAATTATAATAAACTTAAACCGAACTAAATAAAAGTTCAGATATACTTATTTAAGAAGTTTTTTAAAAGTTTTCTAAATCTCGTTTCGATTTGCTTCAAACTTGCACCAGAAATGGCATATTTAAAAAATCAACGGAAAAAATGTTTGCTATACAAAAGTCGAATGGCACACGTTTGTTAACAAAAAATCAAAACAATGAAGTTTTAAACACATAATGTAAAACAACAAAAAAAACTATTTCCCATTCACAACACTATCGTGTTCTCCTATTTATTAACAACAATGTTCAGCAGTCCAGGTCGTCTGTTCGTTCATTTACAAAATTGCGGGAATCTTCTCACCAACTTTAACGTAGTAAAAATTATGTTTTTTACACATTAGGATGACATGAATAATGATTATTTTCGAATTACATCGTTTTTTTTGGGTAAAAACTCCGGGTTTTACTTTAGTTTGCTTTTACTCTTCATACAAATTTCATCAATACAAAAAAAGTTAGTTTTTATAGGGGCTTACCTAGCAAAAACATGGTAATGAGTTGTGAAAAGTAATCATTACCAAGTACATTATTTATAATGAGTACCCATTACCATTAACATTATTTTAAGCCCAAAACTAACTACTTCTCAGTAATATGTTATAAAAGCACATCTAAGTAATAATATATCCTTGCACTTGCAGTTTTTAACCTTTACAATTCAATTAACTTTAAAAGTATTTAAAAACTTAATAAAAATTACGCAATTTTTAAGTTTAAGTAAAAATAAGTTAAATTTTAAATGTTTTAATTAATTATTTTACTTCTTATTGGTAATGGGGTTTTACTACTTATTAGTAATCCGAGTCAGTAACTACTTATACTCCATACTCCATACTCTTCACTAGTTATTTTTGTCTGACGCCCTTGTTAAAATAATTAGTGTTCTATTCAATAAGTAACTACTTATTAACATCTGTTTCGGATTACAAAACCCATTACTAGTAATGCCAATTTTTGCTGGGTAAAAGCAACATATCAACTAATATCGTTGCTTGTCAACGATAATGTCGTTAATAAGCTAATCAAATAAAATAATAACTAAAATAAAAAAACAAGTAAAAAAATTAAATTCGACTTGGTCGAATCAATGAATACCCTCCACAATGTTATCTGATAGTAATTTTCTAAAAAAAAAATTAAAAAATTGCATTACAAATTTTTTATTAGAAATATGTATATTATTTTGAGTCAAACTTTCTTTTAATCAATCAAATTTTTTTGAGTGTAAAATTTTTGTTGACTGTCAACATTTTTTTGAGTCTGCCATTTCATTAAAAAAAAAAAAAAATAATGTGTACATTTTTTTTTTGAGTGTAACATTTTTTTTGAGTGTAAATATTTTTTTAGTGTACAATTTCTTTGAGTAACAAATTACTTTGTAAAATATTTTTGTTGTTTTATACCTACATGTAATACAAAAAAAAACTATTTCACATATTTTCCTCTTTTTATATTACCATCCTCTTCTTTAAAAACCAAAAACAAATTAACATTCAATCATACACATACTTTATTTGATTTTTTTCCCGTTACAAACAGTTACACTAACAATAACAAAACAATAACAAATATTTACTTGTCTAACAACTAAACTGCACCCCACGACAAGAAAACAAACAACAACAAGTTTTACAAAACTGGTATTTCTCCATGCTTTTAAAACTTGTTTAACGAGTTTTCAACAGTTTAATGTGAAACAAATCTGAAATTCAGTGCTTTGCTTATAACTTTTGAACCACTGAACCGATTTTGCTGAAATTCAAAACCAAAAAGGCTTGGGGAACGACAAATATATGTGCTAAGCTTCAGCCCCCTCAGAATTGTCTTTCGAAAGTTATAGTGGTTTTAATCTTGTAAATTCGAAAAATACCCTTGCCGAAATTTACTCTTTTGCTCATAACTTTTGAACCACTGGACCGATTTCGCTGGATTGCAATATCAACCTGACCCGGTAAATGGAGAACATATATGTCAAACTTCAGGAGCCTCCGTAAAGTCTTTCAAAAGTTAGCGTGTTTTCAACGGACAGACAGACAGACGGACGGACGGACATCGCTAGATCGACTTAAAATCGATCAAGGATCATGAATATATATACTTTATGGGGTCCTAAACCAATATTTCGATGTGTTACAAACGGAATGACAAACTTATATATACCCTCTATCACTAGAGTGGAGGGTATAAAAATAATGCGATAGACTTTGGAATACGATTTTACCATTCACCCAATCCTCAAAAATTTGATATTCTTTCGAATTTTAAATTTTAAATTTTTTTTCTTGTAGCAATTAAAGATCTAGTTGCTATCTTTAACAATTGCTAAAAAAAACAAATTTTAAAATCTTAAAATTCGAAAGAATTTCAAATTTTTAAACACTATGTGAATGGTGAAGTCGTATTCCAGAATCGATAATTTGGTTTGAATGAAAACTTTGTTTTCATTTAAACATAGAATTTTAAGCCCAAAAGGAACCATTACTTTTTCCGAAATCGACGAAATTAAAAAAAAAATCATTATTCGTGCCACCCTAACACATCTTAATTCTAGTAGCAAGATACATTCACATCATACATATACAAACAGATTTTTATGTAAGAAAGTGCAATAACTTTACGAGTTCCAATTGAAAACCGGATTTAAATGTTACTGCCAACAATGTATTAGAGTTGGTGCGGGAAAAGTGAATTGAGTTTATTTATGAATGAAAAATTTTCCATTTTTAGGGTATCATCATTATTCACATTTCAGCAAATAATTTTGCTAACATAACAAAAAAAAATTTTTTTTATAATTTTTTGATGGTGTTTTCTTTTCTGGCAAAAAGTGTGCCTTTTTGCATTTTGCCCCAAAAAATCGTGTTTTTTCTAAAAATGTCTGCTCTGTAAAGTGCAAAAAATTGCACTTTTTAATCAAATTTTTATACAAATTTCTAACAATAAGTAAATTTTCAATTGCGTCAATAAAAAACTGCCCCTGTAGGTTAGTTAATAGCGTGCTAGCCATAAATGAGACAATAGTCATTGTTACACTCAAAAAAAAAAAAGTTTGTAAAATTACAAGTAAAAGGTCTTGTAATTCTATTTTACTAATATTTTTGTCTTTTTACAAAAATTGTTGTATATTTAATAAAATGAAAACTACAGTTTGCTTTGTAATTTTACTACACTCAAAAAAAAAACGTGGGTATTCAATACTAAAAATTTAGCTACGAGCACTAATGTTTTAGTCCAAAAGGACCTAGTGCAGGAATTGGTAATCAATACTAAAATTTGTTTTTTGCGCTATTTAGTAAAAAAAATTACTAATTTTAGTAAATAAAATTGCTAATTTTAGTTAATAAAACTACTACCTATATCAATTTTAGTAAATAAAAATCAGAAAAAAATTATATATAAATGATTTTTTATTTCACTTCGGTTATAAGATATACTTAATTACATGTCTTCTTAAGCTGTTTAAAAAAATGTAGCGTTGATTGTACCACGTATTACGTATTAGAGAACTTCTCTCTCCCTCATATGTTTGTCTTTCTTTTGCAAACAAAATTTATTTTGTACCAGAGTTGTCGGCTTTAAGTTTTAACATTTTCAGCGTGGCATGTAAACGATTGCTAAAAATATAAAAAAGAAATAATATTTTCTCAATACATGTTCAAATGTATGTACAAAGATTTTACTACAGAGGGTGCTTTTTTTATACATACATTTTTTTTGTATACGTGTGTGTATCCATAATATTCTTCTTCAGCTTGAATTTTTTTCTTACACAATCATTGAAATAAAAAACGATTTAACAAAAAAACTGATGTAGTTTTGTTATTAATTGCATTTTATTTAATGTGCATATTTAAATAAATAAAGAACATTTATATTTAATTACTTTAACACAATTTAATTAAATAAATTTAACATATATTTTTTTTACAAACACTCCGTGACTGGGTATCGCGTTGTTACTTTTTCTAATTCTTTTTCGCACTAAACAAACAGAAAAAACAGTTGGTAGCACTGCAGTTAATGCGAGCAAACGTAGTGTTCGCACACACTGCAGCAGCAAGCAGCAGCCGGCAAAAAATATAAAGTACCTGTTTAATTATAAATTATAAATTTATAAAAGCTGTACTTATTGTATTTGCAACTTGATGTGTGATTTTGCAATGTTAAGAAATAATAAAAAATACGGCATTTTAGTGAAATTATAATTAAATAGTGTACTCTTAATTTTTGCTGTCTGCTGCTTGCTGCTGAATTGTGAAGGAGCATTTGGACGCTATTAAAAACAGTGTTGCCATTATCAATATGAAGAAAAAAAAAAACGCAAAAATCGTAGGAAAAGGGGTAAAAATTTACCAAACAAAAATCAGCGCCAAGAAAAAAGAGAAAATTAAAAAAAAAATGGAAAATGTGCTTTTTAAGGTAAAAAGGATAAAAAGCAAAAAAAAAATAAAAATATTTGTTTTTATTATAAATTAAATAAATTAGCTGATACAATCAAAAGTAAAAATAATATTACATTCATATTACTCAAATAATATTAAGATAATGGTTAACATTAAATTTAAAACAAACTTTTTTTATTACATTCAATTATCAAGCCACAGAACTGTTTTAATGAAATGTTTGGGTATTTTATCAGTTTAATTTTCATGCATTTTACTTTATTTTGACAGTAAATAAAATTGTTAAAAAAAACAACAGTCATTAAATATTTAAAAAAATACGTAGTTGTAAAAAAATTTTTAAAATATGTACCAAAAAGTTTTTACACAAATACAAGTAGGAAAGTCCAAACATGGACCGATTGGATATTTTTTTTAAGATCTTTAATTACTGGAAAAAACACATATAAAACAATTTTGAGAGAAATATGCTTCTTTTAACTGAATATCGTCGACTAAATCTACTGGGAGTAACGGTATGCATTACCATGTAATGCATAGCCACAAAAAATGGAAAAATATGTACTAGTTGTTCCCTACCGCTTACCATAGGCCTTAATTTTTTTTTTAATTTTTCATGCATTACGAAGGTTCATGCATTATTTTGAGTCTTATTCCAAAAAATCATTAATCCTGTATAGAGTAAGGCCACGTTCACACTACATGAACTTATACCTAATTCACACCTAAGATAAAATCACATTCGATCACAACGCATAGCGTTGTTCAAAATTCTGTGTTAAGTGGTTTTGTAAAAGCAATAAATTGTATTGAAATTTTTACGTAAATAAACCCCAATTTTCTTTATTTAACTCTATCAAAATACATATTTTGATTGCGTCATTACAAAAATACAACTCCATAACCAAAAATTTAAATTAGCCGACGATTGAGAGCAAACGCCGCCGTCAGCAAGAAAATGGGGCGAGTCGCCTCAACCGAAAGTTCCTCGTCGTCACAATTTTAATTAATTGTAAGAGTCACTTAATTTAAATTTAAAGGGCTTGTTTGTATGAGGCCAAGGTCCAAACATGGATCAAATATTCCCAATTTCATTAGGTCTTGGGCTTAACTTTCAAATTTCATCAAAATTTATTGATAATATAAAAATCACAAATTAAAAAAAATGGAAAAAACACCGTAAATACTAGAGCCTACGGTCAGGACCGGTTACCCGGGTATACCGAAAACCGGTCTACCCGGGTAGACCGGTTTTCAAGACCGGTCGACCGGTCTACCCGGGTAGACCGGTCTACCCGGGTACCCGGTCTTTCGGTCTACCCGGGTAGACCGGTCTACCCGGGTAGACCGGTCTTTTTATTAATATTTTTTTTTTTCAAAAATTTCTCATTTCCACAATTTTTAAGAACACATAAAGAGTCAAACTGAAATATTATGTAGAGAAAGTGAATTTTTTACAAAACTTAAGAACAATTTGGTGTTTTTTTTTTTCATTAAAAATGAAAAATGCTGATATCTTAAAAACTAAGCAAGATAGAGCAAAACGGATAAAATTTTCAAAAGAAAGACAACAAAGAAAAATATGGAAAAGCCTTCCTCTATCCATGTGTGGACTCAATAGGTCCGAAATTTTGAATTAAAAATTCGCATTCCGGAAAATTTTAAAAAGCCAATATCTTGGTAAGTATTGCCCACACGATAAAAAGCCCCATGGCATTTTTGTTGCTCTTTTCTTTAAGAACTTGACCACTGAATATCCGTAAGCCCTGAGATCAAAAGTTTTTGAGTTACTTGATTTTAAATTTTTTTAGGACCACAAAACCCATTTTTTTATAAGTTTAAATACCGATTTCTCAAAATTTTTGTTCTACGACCGGGACAAAAAGCTGTAAATAGATCGACAATTATGTCTAGAGTATCCCTGTTCCATATGGAATCATTTGAAGGTACCACAAAAAAGTGCCGTCCTAAAGACCGAAAAAGACCGTCCCAATTTCATGTAAATACATGGAAAACACAAGACTTTACGAGTTTAACAGCCGATTTCTCAAAATTTTTGTTCTACGACCGGCACAAAAAGCTGTGGGTAGATCGGCAATTATGTCTAGATTATCCCTATTCCATATGGAGTCATTTGAAGCAACCACAAAAAAGTGCCGTCCTAAAGACCGAAAAATACCGTCCCAATTTCATGTAAATACATGGATAACACAAGACTTTACGAATTTAACAGCCAATTTCTCAAAATTTTTGTTCTACGACCGGCACAAAAAGCTGTGGGTAGATCGGCAATTATGTCTAGATTATCCCTATTCCATATGGAGTCATTTAAAGCAACCACAAAAAAGTGCCGTCCTAAAGACCGAAAAAGACCGTCCCAATTTCATGTAAATACATGGAAAACACAAGACTTTATGAGTTTAACAGCCGATTTCTCAAAATTTTTGTTCTACGACCGGCACAAAAAGCTGTGGGTAGATCGACAATTATGTCTAGAGTATTCCTGTTACATATGGAGTCATTTGAGGCAACCGCAAAAAAGTGCCGTCCTAAAGACCGAAAAAGACCGTCCCAATTTCATGCAAACACATGGAAAACACAAGACTTTACGAGTTTAACAGCCGATTTCTCAAAATTTTTGTTCTACGACCGGCACAAAATGCTGTGGGTAGATCGGCAATTATGTCTAGAGTATCCCTATTCCATATGGAGTCATTTGAGGCAACCACAAAAAAGTGCCGTCCTAAAGACCGAAAAAGACCGTCACAATTTCATGTAAATACATGGAAAACAGAAGACTTTACGAGATTAACAGCCGATTTCTCAAAATTTTTGTTCTACGACCGGCACAAAAAGCTGTGGGTAGATCGGCAATTATGTCTAGATTATCCCTATTCCATATGGAGTCATTTGAAGCAACCACAAAAAAGTGCCGTCCTAAAGACCGAAAAAGACTGTCGCAATTACATGAAAATTTCGACGAGCAACAAAAATGCCATGGGACTTTTTATCGTGTGGGCAATACTTACCAAGATATTGGCTTTTTAAAATTTTTCGGAATGCGAATTTTTAATTCAAAATTTCGGACCTATTGAGTCCACACATGGATAGAGGAAGGCTGTTCCATATTTTTCTTTGTTGTCTTTCTTTTGAAAATTTTATCCGTTTTGCTCTATCTTGCTTAGTTTTTGAGATATCAGCATTTTTCATTTTTAATGAAAAAAAAAAAATGGAGAAATTTTCTAATTTTTGGTTAAGATAACACTAAACTAATTTAATATTTCATTTTCGTCCCTTGATTGATTGTAAAAGTTGTTCTTAATAAAAATTCAATATAAAAAAAAATTTAAAACCGGTCTACCCGGGTAGACCGGTCGACCGACAGTCCGGTTAACCGGGTAGACCGGGTTACCCGGGTAGACCGATGAACAAAAAGACCGGTCTACCCGGGTAGACCGGTCAGACCGGGTACCCGGTCTTAAACCCGGTCTACCCGGGTAGCCTGGGTAGACCGAAACCCGGGTAATGGGGGGCTCTAGTAAATACCTTATCTTTAAAAACGCGTATTTAAAAAACGGCAAAACCAAAAAAGCACCAGCAAATACCCGAAATGTAACATAATGGCAACACTGAATTAAAATTAACCGATTTTGCAGCAAAAACAGTTGGTAGCTCTGCTTGTAAACAAGCGCCCCCTTACGGAATTATTACTAACAAAAATAAATTAAAAACCTAATAAATTACTGTATATTAGTACTTTTATGAACTAAAAATAGTAAAAAAATTAGTAAAACCAACTACCAACAAAAATTACTCATAAACAGTAAGAAATACTAATTTTAGCACTTTGAAGATACTAAAAAAACTACTGTAATACTGGTAATTGGTAACTTATTAGTAGATTTGGGTTACCAACGCACTTACTAATTTTTTTACTGTAGAATTATTTTGAGTGTATTATATGTTGGTAAATTTGTTTTACAAATTTTTTAGGTAAATTTACAAAAAAGTGAATTATTTTACAAATTAAAAAAATATTACAAGGTGTTTAGTTTTTTTACACAAAAAAACTGTTATTGTACAACAAAATTTTACTTAATGTTATTTAGTCTTTCTACCAAAAAAATGTGTTATTACAAAAATATTTTTTTTTAAGATCGTTTACATGGTTTTCAGTTTGAAATGAATATATTGAAAAGTACAAAATTCCAATGTAATTTTACAAAACTTGTTTTGTTACTAGAATTAATGTTGTTTTACAAAAAAAAAAAAATATTATTCAACAATAGGACACGCAAAAATTTTTTAAGTTCAGATTTTTCTTGCGTTTTGGAGTAAAAAATTTAGTTAAAAATAATTTTTTATAAATAAAAAATTTCATGAAAAAAATTTTTGGAAATTTTTTAAGTTCCGGACACAAATATTTTTCAACTAATTGTAAGCTTTAGCGAAAAAAATTGAGTTTTTACACCATTTTTTGGTAATTTGCGTTAAGCAAAATACCACAATTTTTATTTATATAAATGTTCTAGCTTTTTTTTTGTATTTTTACCATTTTTTTGGTAATTTTACCATATTTTTTTGGTATATTTTTTTTTAATTTTGCACCTAAAATGTCAATTAAAAGCTGCCAATTATGAAAAATTAAGTTTTTTTTATTTTAACAGGTACTTAAACATCCAATCTACAATATCAAAAAAAAAATTTAGGATTTTTTAAAAATACTTGTGAAAATAATTAAAAATTAAAAAAAAAAAAATTTTTTTGACTAATTTTTCCTGAAAATATAAGAAATTTCTTGTGTAGCCTCCTTTGCAATTCTCATATGTTCTACTTAAAAAAAAAGAAATGCCGAAAAAATAAAAAAGTGCAGTGTTATACATTAAAAAGTTTGTTAAAAGTGTTCAAGTGAAAAAAAAAAATCATTTCAGGTTGTTGAAGTGCTACTCCAGCTGCCCAAGAAGGAAAAATAAGATGCACCAATGAAAAAAAACCCTTTAAATTTACAAAAGAAATATGTAATAAACCAATTTTTTTGTAAATTCACAAAACAAATATGAAAATTTTAAAAACAAAATTGTATACTTACGAAAAAAGTTGTAGTTTTACAAAAATGAAGTAGAAAATACAAAAACAATATTGTAAATTTACAAATTTTTTTGTTAAACTACTGTTTTTACGGCAAAAACAGTAGTTTAACCAAATAATTTGTTAATCTACAATTTATTTTTTTCATTTTCTATTTTATCTTTGTGAAATAACAACCTTTTTTTGTAAGTTTACAATTTTGGTTTGTAAATTTACCAAATTTTTTGTAAACTTACAAAAAAAATGTTCACCTCGGAGTTAATATTTTACAAAAAAAACTGTAAATTTACATTTTCTTTTGTTAAATCAATTTACAAATTATCCCCGTAACATTACGGGGATTCTTGCTAGCACATATTTTACAAAACCTGCCCCGTAAAATCACGGGGATTTTATGTCATTTTACAAACTTTTTTTTTGAGTGTAGTAGTTCTCGGTGAGGTTAATTGTGGGCGTAACTTAATAAATAAAATAAATATTGATAAAATTATATTTCTTAAGCGTGTTTATCATAATAAATGAATACGTTTACCAGTGTTCGTTAAAGGATAAATAAAATTTTCTGAAATTTAAAAGTACTTGTTTAAAGTAACCCCCCAAAATATATCCCAGCAGAAATAAATCGAGATTTTGGCGACACAGCATCTGTTTATAGCATACCGTACCGCATCCAAAGAGCGCTCTTAGGGATGCAGTAAAAGGAAGGGGAAAAAATTTTAATTTTTTTTTAAGATTTTTTATATAAAACTTATAATGTGTAATTATTTTTGGATAAAATTTCACACTTGCTTTCCTTTTTAATATTTTTAACACTTTTTGAATAAAAAAACATAAGTTTTAGACAAAGACACATGATTTGACTGCATCATTATTGCGCATTAATCAGCGCTGCAAAGAGCGCTACAATCATAGCATCTTTGACCGCTGTTCCCAAAAAAAACCCAAAAAAAATGTGAAAATGAAAATTTCCGATATTTTTTTGATGTTCACTTCCGATTTTTTTTTTCATTTTGTTTCACATAAATAAAGTTTTGTAAAGTAAAACGAATGAATTTTTTTGTTATATTTTTTTAAATTTTAGTTATTTGATTTAAACTTTGATTCAAAGTCTTTGAATGAACCCGTAAACAAACACCAAACTCGATTTCATATGATTCGGAAAATATCATGTGATTTGAAAAGTTTTGAAAGACATAACAGAGGCCTTTAACACATTTTAAATGATGATAAATAGGCCAACCAAAAAACAGCCAATGCTTATTTGTTATTTCGATGAATAAACCGATTTGGATTAAACACAAACTCTAATCACGAAAAAACAGAAAAACTAAGATACATTTGTTATAACTTCTTTTGAATATTTTTTTCATTTATTGGTAAATTTTTTGTTTTTTATCTCATTTTTACATTTTAATTTTAGAACTTTAATTTTAGAAAATACAAATTTTATTACAAAATCAGCGCTAAAAAGATACATGAATTTACAGCATCTTTATTCTTCTTAAATCTGCTCTAGAAAGATACATGAATTCACTGCATCTTTAATCTGCTTAAATCAGCGCTAAAAAGATACATGAATTTACAGCATCTTTATTCTGCTTAAATCAGCGCTCTAAAGACACGTGATTTCAGGGCATCTAAAGAGCGCTGTTTCTGTGTATCCAACTAGCGCTCTAAAGTGGGACATCGCCTTAGAGAATCATGCATGAATTCAGCGCAATTGGATGCGCTCCTTTACTCAAGTTCCCCTTCCAAAAGCTGCTGAACGTTCAGCAAAATTTCTGCTGGGATAGTACTAATACATATTATCACAAAACTTAGCTTAACTCATTCAATTCTTTGTCGGTTTTTACTGGCAAAATCGCCCAAATTCAAAATTGCTAAAAAAATGTGAAAAATTACCCAAAAAGAAAAATACGAAACTTCGCCTAAAATTAATAAGAAAAAAACCAAAAAAGAAATGAAAAATGACCCATCAGTAATTAGAAAAAAAATAATAAGTGTGTATCATAAATTTTGACGAAAAAGAAAAATATGCATGGAATTTCGATGAAAGTGTCGTGGGCTAAAAATTTTAACAACAAATTTTAATAAAAAATCACGCGATATTTTGTTAAAATTTGCTGGTAAAATTTTTGGCCTACGGCGCTTTTATCGAAGCTCCATGATGTTTAATTTTGTTTTCTGCTGAACTGCGGTAGATTAATACGAGTATTTTGGAGTGTTGCACAGTGATTCGTTTCATTGCACTATAGGGAATTTTTTGGTATTTTCTGGCCAAAACCCTAAAAGCTGGGATATTGACTCGAAATTTGGCAAGTTTATTTGGTGGTATGTTTTAAAGCTCTGCATAAAAAATTGGCATGATCGGACCTGACAATTCGCGATTTTAATGCAATTTTGTAATAAAATTTTGTCAATTTTTTTTACATCCACGCCCACAAAAGGGGGCGGACAAAAAATAATTTTGCTGGTCCCTTCGGTCCAATTACAGGACTTTAAACTTCTTGTGGCGTAAAATTCGTTAATTTTTAAGCAAATGTACAAAAAAAATTGTAAAAGATGGGTTTTGCATAAGTATGCTTAGTTCTTTAAGGGGGGGCCTTTTTTTACATTTTCCAATTTTGCCCATTTACGGACTTGATCAGTACAAGACCATAAGACATATTCGTGCCAAACATCAGGTAGCTAGCTCTTTTGGTTTGGACAGCATCGTGCATTCCCCAGACTATTAGACTAACAGACGGTCGGACGGACATCTCTAAATATATTTTGCCCATGGAGCCGCATGGCTTAGCAGATGAATACATCATACTCGGAAAGAGTTTCTTAATACCTCAAAGAGATATGGGAGTATGCAAATATAAGCAAAAAAAGTAGCAGTCCAAAAATATTTTTGGTTAAAAAATGATAAAAAATAATTAAATAGAAAAATTAAAAAAATATATAAATCTGCATTTTAAATCTGTACTTTGTACAAAATATATTTGTTTGCTCTATTGCTAATTGAAATTCATTTTAATAGATTTTAATACAGGATTTTAAGAACGTTGCTGTTGTAATAAGTTTTGTTCCCCAAAATGTAAAAAAAAATATAAAAAATTAAATTTTGTTTTTGACGCTTCCGTACTAGCGGTAAAAGAGCTTGGTGAACAAAAATATGTGTGCTAGCCTACTTTTATATAGTATACTTTATAATGGCATCAGAAAAAAATTGTTTCGAACACATCAAAAATGGACTTTTGGCCAACAATTCCTTATAAATTCCCTATAGTGCATTGGCAAAAATCAAAAAAAGAAGTCCCAGTCTGCACAGTTTCGAGGCGACAATTTTTTCGAAGTTTTTTCGAGGCTTTTCCGCAAAAACGATTCGAAGTCGATATTATATACAGTCGATATTTTAACGTTTCTCGAACTCATATTTTTATTGAAAAACTAATCGATTTCGAAATGATTTCCAATCTACATTTTAGGAATTCTCGTATTTGTTGTTCCATAAAAAAATATTTATTTTCAACCCGAGTAAAAATTTTGATATGATGCAATATATAATGATATGTAACACAATATATATTTAAACGCAATTTGATCCGAATAATGGTGGATGTGTTTGCATTAAAAAAGATCAACTTGTATAAAATATGATTTGATTTCATCCGAGTTTTGACCAGACATTGCCATATATTGGTGAATCTAATTAGATCTAATTGCATAAAAAAATATAAAATCCTGGTGTTTTTTGGTTTGGGTTGAGATACACCACAGGTCAACGATACATTCACCAAACATTTAAATGTTTGGGTACGCTTCGAACCAGATAGGTGATATACACTCATGATCATAATAATAGGTACACCACCTAAATTATTTTTGAAATGTCAATAACTGTCAAATTAAGATTTTTTTAATGAGAAAATGTGGTTTTCTTTTTAGTATTCGATGCGGCAAAGATATTATATATCAAATCATGGCAAGTCCATCTTTAATTATTGTTTGCCAGCTAACAGTTTATAAAAAGTCCTTCCAGCAGGTGATCATAATAATAGGTACACTCGAAATTCTTCCTATTTTTTTCAATTTAAAGGTCATATTTTGCAATTATTTATATTGATTCAAATAATTTGGTAAAAATACTTGAAAAATACAATTAATTACCCAATAATAAGTGTCCATTTTGTTAGAAAATGACTAGAAAAAAGCACTGTTCTTCTGATGAACGGCTAAAAACCTAAAAAAAATTGGAAAATCTATATCAAAAAGCTTGGGCCGGTCCGTGAACTTCGTTCAAAATACCTTAAAAATGGGGAAAAAAATTAGGAACACGTGTTAGATTATATAAAACTACCCAAACGACTGTTCGCCATATCGTTTCGTTTTGAAAACAGGACCCATCCAAGTTCCACAAGGCTATTTCAGCCGAAATTTCAAGCGAAATAAGCGCGCCAACTATTTACCGACGTCTACAGCTGGCTTATTTACTCAGCCAAATAGCGAGAAGAGTCGTACTGATGCATCAGAAGAATATGAGATGGGGTTAAATATAGGCAATGAATACTTGTTCGGGCGGTTATTCTTTTTAAAACATATTAAGCCTTTACACAGAAAAAAATAAAAATGAATTTCAATTACGAAATTCGTTGATTCAATTAAAAAATTAATTGATTTCGGACGTATCACGAAAATGCGCATATTAATTACTCATTTTGTTTGAAAATAGTTTTAAAACTTAATTAAATTGTTAATTGAATCAATTAAATGTTTAATTGAAAATAAAATGGAAAACCAATTAAAATTGTAATTAAATAAACTTAAAAAAAAAAATTAATATAAAATTAAAATCAATAATATAGATTTATTGATTCACATAAAAATTTTTATTGAAAAAAGACCAAAACTCAATTTAATTTTAAAAGATGAACTTCAAAAAATGCCCTAAAATAAATAAACATAGAATGTTTTTGTTTTATATTATTAAGAAATTTATTTTCTTTATTAATTATAAACACTTGGTATAGTTTTGCATAGAAACATCATAGTAGTATTTTAAAATATCAATAACTATTTAAAATTACATTTTTATTTTGAAATCTTGTTATTGCATGCATTTTTGTCGCCTTAGTAAAGTTGAAACAAAAAAAAATTGTATTATATTTCAATGTGCAAAACACAACTGTACACATTTTATTAGCAAAACACTTTATCCGCAACGACCGCTCGCCTTAAAGAAAACAATAAAACTAAATTTTTTTGTTGCTTTTATGTATTCATTGGCTGCTACCACCAAAATATACAAAACAATAGTTCAAAAGTTTTTTTTGTTGTTTTTTGCATTTTATTTTTTTATTGGCTACTAACACTAATGCATACAAAACCGGTTTCGTTTGTTTATTTTATTTTCAGTGAAGTTAAGAATTCAATTAAAACATTAATTGAATCAATTAAAATGTTTAATTGAAGTTAAATTTAATATCAAATCCATTTTTAATTAAAAAAAAAATCACGATATTATTTTCTGTGTATTGTTCATTTTAAGAGGTCATTCCATGGGTCACTTTAGTCCTCTTTTTAAATACACTTATATAGGTCTTCTAAAACGTGCATTTAAAGGGTTAAAGTGTTCTACGAATATTTTTTGCATCCAATTTTAGTAGGGGAAACATCGCATTTATTTCCGCTCTAGAGCAAGTATTCCTTGCCTACATTTAACCCTATCTAATATTATTCTTACACATCAGAAGGATTATTCGTGCTATTTAGATGAGTAAATTAGCCTGCTGTAGAAGTCAGTAAACAGTTGGCGCGCTTATTACGCTTGAAATTTCGGCTGAAATAGCCTTGTGGAACTTGGATGGGTCCTTTTTTAAAAACGAAACGATATGGGGAACAGTCGTTTGGGAAGTTTTATATAATCTAATACGTGTTCCTAATTTTTTTTTCCATTTTTAAGGTATTTTGAACGAAGTTCACGGACCGGCCCAAGCTTTTTGATATAGATTTTCCAATTTTTTTTAGGTTTTTAGCTATGGTCCGTTCATCAGAAGAACAGTGCTTTTTTCTAGTCATTTTCTAACAAAATGGACACTTATTATTGGATAATTAATTGTATTTTTCAAGTATTTTTACCAAATTATTTGAATCAATATAAATAATTGCCAAATATGACCTTTAAATTGAAAAAAATAGGAAGAATTTCGAGTGTACCTATTATTATGATCACCTGCTGGAAGGACTTTTTATAAACCGTTAGCTGGCAAACAATAAATAAAGATGGACTTGCCATGATTTGATATATAATATCTTTGCCACATCGAATACTAAAAAGAAAACCACATTTGCTCATTAAAAAAATCTTAATTTGAGAGTTATTGACATTTCAAAAATAATTAAGGTGGTGTACCTATTATTATGATCATGAGTGTACATAACCCTAACAAGAAATGTTTAGGAACATTTTAAAAAGTTTCTTATACTTTGTCTAAAAAACTTAGAAAATTTTTGGTTAATTGGAAACATATATAGTTTTATATGGAACAGCATAAGCTATATATAATTTTATGTTAAATTATACAGAAAAACAAATTTTGTATTGACCCTCATATAATTTTATATAATTATATCAACCGTACACCTTTTAATCCGAATCATGATTAAATTATATATAACTACATATGACTGCATTTAAAAAATTTAGAAAAGGTCTCACGCGATGTATAATAATATATGATTTAATATGTTTGTATCAAGTTATATATTGTTATATATGTTTATTTTTACTCGGGAATATAACATCCAGTTTTAATTTTATTAAATTTTACAAAAATTCCACAAATTTTACTTTTATTATTAAAAACAAGTAAGAGTGTTAAATTCGGCTGTGCCGAATCTTTTATACCCTCCAACACGTTTAAAATTGAAAAAAAAAAAAAAAATCGCAGGGGCGAATATTTTTTGGTGGGGGGGGGGGGGGGGGGGGGGGGCAAGGCTGCGAAGTTGGTGGGGGACTCCTGTACCCCCGCTTTGTTTATGTTATATGTTTACAAATTATTTGTTTATGATATTTACGTTTAAATAATAAATTTTTATCGTTATTTTTAATTAATTTCTATAACCACGCCCCTAAAAGGGAGCGGCCTGAAAAAAATCGAATTTTCTAACCCCCTCGGTCCAAGCGCAGGTCTGTGAACATAATATGGCTTACAAATGTTACATTTGTTGAGCAAAAATTAAAAAAAAGTTCGTAAAAATATCGTATTTTTCAGGGGTCGTTTTAGTTCTTTAAGGGGAACTTTTTTTCCCCCTGGTCCGATTTGGCCCATCTTCGAACTTAACCTTACCAGTAAAATAAGAGATATTCTTGACCAATCTCAGGGGTCTAGCTCTTTTAGTTTGGACTGCATCGTTATTTCTACAGACGACGGACGGACGGACGGACGGACGGACGGACGGACGGACGGACGGACCATCGCTAGAATGTCTTAGATTCTATCATGGATCAATATTATATATACTTTGTGGGGTCCCCGACCGATATTTCGATGTGTTACACACGGAATGACAAAGTGAGTATACATACCCCCATACTGTGGTGTGGAGGGTATAAAAAATAATATCTAACACTAGAACAATAAAAAAAAAATAAAAAAAAAATCCGCGACCGGGGTTTGAACCAAGGCCAAAAATCTACAAATCATAAGCTGCCGATCCTGCTAACCAACTAGGCCATACACAACTTGAAATTTGTTTGTACTAATACACTCGGCAGCATAAGTCTGCGTACACAGGCTTTGCCTTACAAAAACCACCAAAAAAATACGTTAAACGACAGATTTTTTTAACCAACGGTAATGACATATTATTTTGCATACTTCAGACTATTAAAATAACAAAAAGCCAATTTTTAATAGTCCGCGGTTAAGAGCAACCAAGCAAAAAAACAAATAATTCATTTAAATCCAGAAGCAAAAGTCTGTGTACAGTATCGTTTGAGGTTAGTTGTCTAACTACCCAGCAGAAATTTTGCTGAACGTTCAGCAGCTTTTGGAAGGGGAACTTGAGTAAAGGAGCGCATCCAATTGCGCTGAATTCATGCATGATTCCCTAAGGCGATGTCCCACTTTAGAGCGCTAGTTGGATACACAGAAACAGCGCTCTTTAGATGCACTGAAATCACGTGTCTTTAGAGCGCTGATTTAAGCAGAATAAAGATGCTGTAAATTCATGTATCTTTTTAGCGCTGATTTAAGCAGATTAAAGATGCCGTGAATTCATGTATCTTTGTAGAGCTGATTTAAGCAGAATAAAGATGCTGTAAATTCAAAGTTGAAATCAAATAACTAAAATTTAAAAAAATATAACAAAAAAATTCATTCGTTTTACTTTACAAAACTTTATTTATGTGAAACAAAATGAAAAAAAAAAAAAATTGGAAGTGAACATCAAAAAAATATCGGAAATTTTCATTTTCACATTTTTTATGGGATTTTTTTTGGGAACAGCGGTCAAAGATGCTATGATTGAAGCGCTCTTTGCAGCGCTGATTAATGCGCAATAATGATGCAGTCAAATCATGTGTCTTTGTCTAAAACTCATGTTTTTTTATTCAAAAAGTGTTAAAAATATTAAAAAGGAAAGCAAGTGTGAAATTTTACCAAAAAATAATTACACATTATAAGTTTTATATAAAAAATCTTAAAAAAAAAATAAAAATTGTTTCCCCTTCCTTTTACTGCATCCCTAAGAGCGCTCTTTGGATGCGCTACGGTATGCTATAAACAGATGCTGTGTCGCCAAAATCTCGATTTATTTCTGCTGGGTAGTCTCTTCTGTATTGATTGCACCAATTTTGTAGTTTCTGCGGATTTTTTATTCCACCAAGCCTGCTCCATAACCTCTTTCAGCATCGTTTTTGATGTTATTTGATGTGTACCAATTTTTCCCGAGAATATCCAAAAAATGATCAATAGAATTGAGGTCTGGTAATTGGGAAGTAGTTTTTTTATTGTTTGTATGTGTTATTAAGCAGCCAAATCTTCGCAATACCAGCGTTATATTTGGAGTAATTTTTTTGTTTGAGGAGATAATCACCCTGGAGACTAAATCTGATCGCACTTTTCTTTAAATTACCTTTAAATATATCTTGGTAACCTTTCTTATCCATCATTGACTCAGTTAATTGCATTTGTCCAACTCCACTTGCCGCCATGCACCATCAAACCATTTTAACTCCACCCCTATATTTTACAGTACCACGCAAGTTTTATTTTTTAAGAGCTGTACCAGTTTTTCTCCACACAATTTGTCTTTCCATGATTCCAAATATACAAAACTAACTTTCATCTGGAAATTTGACCATTTCCCAGAATGAAATAGGTTTAAAAAGGAAATTTGTGTGGTAATGTAAAATATAGGGGTGGTGGTATAACAGTTTGAAGGTGAATAGAGGCAAGTGGAGTTAGACAAATGCAATGAATTGAGTCAATGATGGATAAGCGAAGCTACGTAGATATATTTAAAGGTAATTTAAAGAAAATGGCGAACAGATTTGGTCTCCAGGGTGATTTTCTCCTCTAACAAAAAAATTTCTCCAAATATTCCGCTGATATTGTGAAGATTTGGCTGCTTCATAAAACATCCAAACAATAAAAACCTACTTCCCAATCACCAGAAATCAACCTTATTGATCATTGGTTGTATATTTGCGTAAAAAATTGGTACACATCAAATAACATCAAAAGCGATGCTACAAGAGGTTATGGAGGGGTCAGTCAGTCTTAGTGAAATCAATCAAAAATAGCTAAAAATTTTCGTGACCCCCTCTGATTTTGATGAAATTTGGTTTAGTTGTAACACTAAGTGATAAACTGACGCACACTTATTTTCAGCCCTCTAAGTAAACAGTGGGCGAAAACACGGAGGGTCAAAATTTCCCCCAAAATCTCCCAGTCGCGACACTTTGCACCGTAAAAACTTAATATCGTTGGTTCTATTATAGCTAGAAAGCCCATTTTTGGTTTGTTTTGAAGCTCAAAATATGCTCTACAAGACTTACCATAACCAAAAAAACTTCGAAAAAAATGAGGGTTTCCTCCCTTATTTTAAGGTCGTAATATACGGAGTAGAAAATGGGGAGGATGGTATCCCCCGATTTTTTTTTTACTTGCTAATCTTTTAGAGAAAGTCCTAAAGAATATATTCTAAAATTTTTATGTTGGGACAACAATGGGATCGCTCAAAATCAAAATTTTTCACAATTTTCCCCAAAATCTCCAAATAGCAACACTCTTTAACCTTAAAAATGTTATATCAGAAGTGCTTTTGTAGCTACAGAGCCCATTTTTTTTGTTTTAAAGCTTATAATACGCTCTACAAGACATACCAAAACCAAAAAATTTTCCAAAAAAAGGAAGGGTGCCCCCCTTGTTTAAAGGTCGTGGCAAAGGGTGGAGGAAATGGGGGGAAAGTATCCCCCGATTTTTTTTTTACTTGGTATTCTCAAAGTGCAAGTCCTAATGAACATAGTCTACAATTTTTATGTTGGGACAACAATGGGGTCGACCAAAATCAAAATTTTCCCCCAAAATCAACAAATCGCGACATTCTTGCGCCTCCCATTGGACTCCCAAGATAAAAATTTCAGGATATGCTCTCTAGAACTTACTCTTAAAAAAAAAAAAACAAGATGAAAAAAAAATTAGGGGATACTATCCCCCAATTTCCCCCACCCCTTGCCACGATATTTTAATACAAGAGGCACCCCTTTTTTATTTTTTTTTTTGTGATAGTAATATTGTAGGGCATATTCAGAGCTTTAAAACAAGCCAAAAATGAACTCTGTAGCTACAATACAGTCCACGATATTAAATTTGTAATGTGCAAGATTGTCGCGATTTGGAGATTTTGGGGGAAATTGTGAAAAATTTTGATTTTGGTCGATCTGATTGTTGGCCCAACATAAAACTTTTAGGATATGTTCATTAGGACTTGCACTTTGAGAATACCAAGTAAAAAAAAACTCGGGGGATATCTTCCCCCCATTTCCTCCACCCTTTGCCTCGACCTTTAAATAAGGGGGACACCCTTCCTTTTTTTCTAAAAGTTTTTGGTTAAGGTAGGTATTGTAGTGCGTACTATAAGCTTTAAAACAAACAAAAATGGGCTCTATAGCTACAATAGCACTTATGATATTAAATTTTTAAGGTTCAACAGTGTTGCGATTTGGAGATTTTTGGGGAAATTGTGAAAAATTTTGATTTTGAGTGATCCCATTGTTGTCCCAACTTAAAAATTTTAGAATATATTCTTTGGGACTTTCTCTATAAGATTATCAAGTAAAAAAAAAATCGGGGGATACCATCCTCCCCATTTTCTCCTCCCTTTATCACGACCTTAAAATAAAGGAGGTAACCCTTATTTTTTTCGAGAATTTTTTGGTTATGGTAAGTCTTATAGAGCATATTATGAGCTTCAAAACAAACCCAAAATGGGCTTTCTAGCTATAATAGAACCAACGATATTAAGTTTTTACGGTGTAAAGTGTCGCCACTGGGAGATTTTGGGGGAAATTTTGACCCTTCGTATTTTCGGCCTCTGTTGACTTAGAGGGCTGAAAATTTGCATTTGTTAGTTTTTTACGTAGTGTAAGAACTTAACCAAATTTCATCAATATCGGAGGGGGTCAAAAATATTCATGATTGATTTGACTAATAACACTGTGTCACAAATTTTCAACAAAGTCGTGACCAAATGAATCTGACACCTAATCTTTATGTAAATCCGAACGCTGAATCCGAATATGAAGTCAGAACGGTCAAAAGTAGAACAGTTTTCGAGATATTTACGAGAAAATCGAGAAAATTACCGTTATTTGCTCTTTTCAACTTATTTTTTTAAAACCAAACAATAAAATCTTTTAAAATTTTATCACTTAGAACGTTAGCTTATTTCAATACGAACATTTTGTGCCCAATAGGATCCAGATCGGTGCAAAAATGACAAAGTTACAGTAGGTTAATTGAATTATCCCAATTTTTGACTTTTTTTTAAAAACACAAGTAAATATACAAAGCGAAATGTTAGTAATGAAACGTGGGTTAATTCACTAAATCTTCTGTAGCTTTGTCATTTTTGCACCAATCTGGGTCTTGTTGGGCGCAAAATGTTCGTATTGAAATAAAATAATGTCATATGCAATAAAACATTATAATTTTTAATTGTTTGGTTTAAAAAAAAATAACTTGAAAAGAGCAAAATTGCAAAAAAACATCAAATTTTTCATGAAGTTTGAACTTTTTTCCACTGTAACTCTGTCATTTCTTGACTAATCTTCACAAGCGACCCATGGTTATTTTAGTAATTTTATTATCTTTCATTAAAAATAAATAAATACATAAATCGACTAATAGTTTTGAAGATATTTGCATTTAAGTGACATCATCTTTTTTAAAAACACAATAACGCTTATTTTCGAATATCTCGAAAACTGTTCTACTTTTGACCATTCTGACTTCACATTCGGATTCAGCGGACAATTGTACATAAAGATTAGGTGTCAGATACATTTGGTCAAAAAACTGTCACGTAGTGTAATGACCCGGAGCACTGTGGTCAATATTTTGAGATAGCGGCCAAAACTCCTTTTGGTTTTTGTTCTCCGATTTTAAAGTTATTAGACTCATATGAAAGTAGACAGTAGTAAACCTCGGGAGCCAAAAAATTAGAACTCTATTTCAACTATTTCACTGAGAACAGGGTGGTCCAAAATGGGCTTTTTCAGAATTTAGTAAATTTATGATATTTTTATTTAATTTTTAAAGTTTAAATGATCATAACTTTTTTGTTTATCAAGATTTTTGGACGAAATAAATTTTGTTTTGTAACTTAATTTATTTTCTATTACTGGTAAAAAAATTGAAGCTCTACTGTTTTCAGAACAATTTAAATATTTTTTTTAAAAAAGGTCAAATTTCTCGGAAATTTCCTACTTTATAGAGCACAACTCCTGTGAGTCAAGCTGAGTCAAAACACAAATTTACTATTTTGTAGTCCTAACTCTCCCCAACATTCCTATATATACATGTCCATGCATCGGGACTGCACTTTTTGAGCTACAGCAATTTTTTTGACCCAAGATAAGATATTCGGTACAAATGCACGTCATATTTTTTGAGAAGTTATTTGTATGTGAAAGTGGCTATTATGCATATATTTTGATGAAATTTTGTACAAGAGTTCTTATTGACCCAAAAAATAATTCTGTTGAAATAAGGAGAAGTTGGCCCATATTTGGACCTAGTCCACATAGAAGGGTGTATCAAAATTTTGACAAAAATGACAATAGAACTCTCAAATTATGTGGTATCTGGCAATTCATTTGGAAAAGGTAAAAAATGATTTTATTGCCATCTAATATTACATAACTTAAATACCTGAAAATTGCAAATAAATTTAAAACCAATGGAAATAACTGGTAAAACCAAGTACCTGTTATATTATATTTCAAAGAGGTAAAAAAGATCATGTTGAAACTTCGAGCAATAGTATATTAATCCATGCATTCATTTTTTTTCTTCATTATTTTTTAAACAATGGCTAAATTCAGTTATAGTGTTCTATCTGATATATATTTTGAACGGAAAGATGAAAACGACATTATTTTACATATAATGAATAATCCATTCTTCAAAATATGCTACAAACAAGAAATTAAAATTCATAACTTAAAAATAAAAAACTTTTTAAATACTTTAAGAAAACGGTACAATCAATGTTCCAGAAACAAGAAATTGTTTTACTCACGCAACCAAGAATGGCTAAGAAATAAACTTATTTTTAAAAAGCCAGCAAAGCCAATTGATAATTGTAGTGAAAGATCACGAAGATGCAAGCTTAAACATATCAATGAAGAAGTTTCTTGTAGCATCATAAAGGATTCATTTCTGCATCAAATTCAACCATCGAAAACTAAAAAGAGTAAAATTGCTATCATTGAAAAAATAGTGGAAGCAAGCCCCAGACGCACAAAAAGGATTTTAGAAAGTATGCCGACACCAACTGAAGAAAATAAATTTACTCCAGAAGAAGCATTTGCACTATTTTTGGATTTGAAAATGACTAAAAACCAATATGCAGAATTGCGGAAGCGAACCAATGAAAAAAATTGTGGAATTTTTCCATCATATCGAGATATAGTTTCTGCCAAAAAAGATTGCTTACCTTCACCAACTGCTATTAGTGTAAGTTCAAGTTCAGCAGAAATAAAATTGCAGGATCTTCTTGAACACACTGCAGAACGATTATTAAAGACATTTGATGCTGACTATTTAAAGAAGTTTAAAAATTGCAGCATGACTTTAATTTCTAAATGGGGATGTGATGGGTCCTCTGGCCAGAAACAATACAAACAATGTAATGCGGAAAATTCATCAGATGCCAATTTATTCATGATTTCTTTCGTTCCATTACGTTTTACAAAAACTTATATTGGTTCAGAGCCGTCAACTACACCTTTTCCAATTGAAATTCAGAAAAGATAAATTGTAATTCAGAAATCCCAATTGAAATTCAGAAAAGCCCAATTGAAATTCAGAAAAGCACAATTGAAATTCAGAAAATCACAATTGAAATTCAGAAAGACCAATTAAAATTCAGAAATCGTAATTGAAATTCAGAAAAGCCTAATTGAAATTCAGAAAAGCACAATTGAAATTCAGAAAAGCACAATTGAAATTCAGAAAAGCATAATTGAAATTCAGAAATCGTAATTGAAATTCAGAAAAGCCCAATTGAAATTAAAAAATCGTAATTGAAATTCAGAAAAGCCCAATTGAAATTTAGAAAATCACAATTGAAATTTAGAAAAGCCCAATTGAAATTCAGAAATGCACAATTGAAATTCAGAAAAGCAAAATTGAAATTCAGAGAAGACCAATTGAAATTCAGAAAAGCACAATTGAAATTGAGAAATCCTAATTAAAATTCAGAAAACCCCAATTGAAATTCAGAAAATCACATTTGAAATTTAGAAAATCACAATTGAAATTCAGAAAAGCCCAATTGAAATGTTATTTTTCAGTATAATCCTCAGTGTTATTTTTCAGTATAATCCTCACAAGAATTAACTTTCTTCCGAAAAAAACCAACCTTTGGCCCCTATGAATATTGAGACTAATTAAATGTCAGGGGCCAAATGTTGGCATTTTCTGACCAAAATTAAGTTTAGGAATAATAAATAAGTATTGGTTGTAAAAAACGATTGAAGAAAATAAGAAATTATAAAAAAAATACCTATTTAAAATGTCAAAATATTCAACTTTTACATGGAAACTCAACAAAAAATTAAAATGCATTTTTAACTCCACATTACTTACGTTCCTATCAGTCGATTTTTACGTTTGAATACGCAAATTAAAGCTTAAAGTCCCTCCTATTGAACAAAACAAATTGCGTAAAAAAATACCAATCCGGTCAAAAGTTATAGAGTTTTGACCGCTATCTCGCGAAATTGACCACTGTGCGGAGCAGGTTTGGTGGAATATAAAATCCGCTGAAACTACAAAAGTGTTCTAATCAATGCAGAAAAGACTAGCTGATGCTTTAAAGCACAAATACTATCCCACTAGTTGTTAAAAATAAAAAACTTAGTTAGAAAACTAACCTCAAACGATACTGTACGCAGACTTTTGCTTCTGGTTTTAAATGAATGATTTTGTTTTTTTGCTTGGTTGCTGTTAACCGCGGACTATTAAAAATTGGCTTTTTGTTATTTTAATAGTCTGAAGTATACAAAATAATATGTCATTAGATTTGGTTAAAAAAATCTATCGATTAACGTATTTTTTTGGTGGTTTTTGTAAGGCAAAGCCTGTGTACGCAGACTTATGCTGCCGAGTGTATATATTTTGAAATAAAAATATTTTCAAATTGGGAGAAGTATGTCAAAACAAAATAAAATGAATATAAAAACAGGGTAATTCAAATAATAATACAAATTATAATTAAAGGGCAATTCAAATAATAATAAAAAATTCAAATTTTAGTAAAAGTAATTTTAAAAAACTAGTTTTATTATCAAACTTTGGCTGAAGGAGTAAGGCGTTCAACCAGTAAACTGGGAGTTCTGAGTTCAAATCTCATGTGAGGCAGATAAAAATAGTAATTAGCAAAAATTAAATTTAAAGAATAAATAAATTAAATTAGTAAAAATTAGTTAATTTTAAGTAAGTAGTAGTAAGTAATAAAATATTTTTTTTAATTCTTACCGTTTTTAAAACAATTAACTAAATTATTAAAAAACAAATGTATCGAAATTCATGAAATTTTTCGATTAAAAATCGAATCGAATCCTGTACCAATACTCGATTCTATATCACCTTGCATGCCACATAGGAAAACACGCTTTATATCGACATTATATCGAACTCGATATCGATGAAATTCTTAGAGAAAACGATTCTTTTTCGAATCGATATCGACTCATTTTGCATACTGGGGTATGTCTTCAATGTTGGTGATTTTTTGTATTTTTATAGTTTAATCTATATATATAAAAATGGATGTGTGTATGTATGTATGTATGTGTGTATGTATGTTCCGTATGGACTCGAAAACGGCTGGACCGATCTTGATGAAATTTTCAGGGAATATTCAGAATAGCCTAGCGAGTAACACTGTCAAGTCGGATTTTTGACTTTCCGTCTGTGGGCGGAGGGGCGTGGCAAAATCCAATTTTTGCATCCCACCATTAATGACATCTATATATAAAAAACGGATGGACCGACTTTGATGAAATTTATATCAAAGATAGTACTAACTGAGTACTCACTATGTTCCAAATTTTAGCGTTACCGGACAAAGTAGCGTAAAATGCCATGCAACTTTGTATTGAATTGAAAGTTATTTCAATAATGCAAAAAACGGCTATAAGTATGTTCTTTATGGACGCGAAAATGGCTGGACCGATCTTGATAACATTTTCAGGGAATATTCAGAATAGCCTAGGGAGTAACACTGCGTAGTCAGATTTTTAATTTTTTGCGTGTGGGCGGATGGGCGTGGCAAAATCGAATTTTTACATTGCACTACTAATGACATCTATATATAAAAAACGGATTGACCGATTTTGATGAAATTTAAACCAAATATAGTACTAACCAAGGACTAATTATATGCCAAATTAGAGCGTGATCGAACAAATGCGCGTAAAATGCCATGCTTTTTTGCCAGTGGGCGGAAGGGTTTGCAAAATCGAATTTTTACGTTGCACCACTAATGACATCTATATATAAGAAACGGCTGGACAGATTTTGATGAAATTTATACCAACGATAGTATTAACCAAGTACTAAGCCAAAAGTACCAAGCCAAATTAGAGCGTGATCGGACAAATGGGCGTAAAATGCCATGCCCCTTTGTATTGAATTGAATTTTACTTCTGCATGCTCCGCAATAACGCAAAAACTGTTGATTCGATTTTAATTAAATTTTCAGCACTGATAGTGTTAACCGAGTGCGGAACTATAGGCCATGTTCTACGATTGGAAAAAGGGGCGTAAAATGCCACGCCCATTTGTACTATACTGGGCGTTGTCTGCCTGTTTCGCAATCACGCAAAAACAGCTGAACCGATTCTCTTGACATTTTCACTACATACAGTGCTAACCAAGTGCATATGTAGGCCATATAAGATCGTTATTGGAAAATGGGATCAAAATTGCAACGCCCTTTTCTACTATACTGACCACGATTGAACAAAGAGGCGTAAATTGCCACGCCCCTTTGTTTTATACTGAACGTTATAACTGCCTGTTTTGAAATCACGCAAAAACTTATAAGCACAATCTCTCACTACTGTGGAACTTACCGAGCGGGAACTGCAGGTCATATGTAGAGCGCGATTCGGCAAAAGTGTATAAAATGCCACTCCCGTTTTTCAGAAATAAAAAGTTATTTCCTTCTCTTTCGCAGTCACACAAAAACGGCAAAACTGATGTCAATGGAATTTGCAGCACAGATAGTACTAATCGAGGATGCAGCATGGAACTTTAGACTGTCACGATTCGATAAAAATGCGTTAAATGGCACGCCCCTTTGTACTATACTTAACGTTATGTCTGTCTGTTTTAAAATCACGCATAAACGGCTGAACAGATTTCTCTATAGATTGTGCTAACCGAGGGTGGAACCAAAGGTTACTAGCTGGACCCGGACCCGTGCTTTAATTTTGTCCGACAATTATTAAGATGCAATATAAAACAGTGTTTTTCTTAGGGCCAGCAACGCGGACCGGGTATAGCTAGTAGTAAACTAAAAAAATATGTGCTTTTCTGATTTTTAAGACTATATGTTGCGACAAGAGGGCGCTAAGGTATGGAAATTTTACGCTATTGTGTGTAAACAAAAAAAAATAATTTTATAGGTTTACTAAAATAATTATAAAAAATCGAATTTTAAAAAAATCAACGATTTTTTTTGCAAAAGTTACTTAAATATATTTACTAACAGTTGTATTTTCAATTTTTTTGAATTAAAATTAAAATACATTTTTGTATTGCTCTGAAATCTGTATTTTTTCTACAGAATCCCAAAAAATTGACAAATTTTGATGGAGTCCATAAAAAAAGTTCGTGAGTCAAAAAATTATTTTTTTTTTGCTTTTTGGATAGTTTGGACTATGGTTTATAACGCAAAACAATAAAAATAACTAAGTTTTTGTCTGAAGTTGGAAAAAAGTAAGGTTTTGTATGTGTCTTTATTTTATTTTTTTTTTAAAGCTATATTGTTAGTGGAAAAAATATTAGAAAAAAATCCAATATTAAGTATTTTTTTTTAACACATTGATATATTATATAGTATACTGTAAAAATATAACAAAAAAATCAAAAACAAGTGAGAGTGTTAAATTCGGCTGTGCCGAATCTTTTATACCCTCCAACACTTAAAAAAAAAAAAAAAAACAGGGGCGTCTTTTTTTTTTTGGGGGGGGGGGGTGTAAAGTCGGTTGGAGACAACATTCCTGGATCCAACTGCAAGACTTTGAACTTCTTTTGACATCACAATGTTTCGTTTGCTAAGCAAAAGTACGAAAAACCTATAAAAAATGGATTTTTTTTAGAGGTTTTTTTAGTTCTTAATAGGGGAACTTTTTTCCCCCTGAACCGATTGTGCCCATGTTCGAACTTAACCAGCCCAATACCATAAGACATATTCGTGCCAAATTTCAGGAGTCTAGCTCTTTTACTTTGGACTGTATCGTGTCTTCCACAGACGGACGGACGGACGGACGGACGGACGGACGGACAGACGGACATCGCTAGAATGTCTTAGAATGGATCACTGATCAATAATATATATACTTTATGGGGTCCTAGACCGATATTTCGATGCGTTACACACGGAATGACAAAGTGAGTATACCCCCATACTGTGGTTGGAGGGTATAAAAAAAATATGCAGTACGTGGGCCATAGATGGGAATTTTTCATTACCATTGAAATTTAATTACCATTGGTTGATATCAATGGTAATGAAAAAATTTTCATTACCATTTAATGGTAATTAAATTTTTTTAATTGAAAAAATAATTACTAATGCACGGTGCCCTGGAGAGGATTTAAATAAAATTTTGGTGTTACTCCAATTTTTAAGCGGATTATGTTTTTGGACTATAAAAGAAAGAAAATGAGCCAAAAAATAAAAAAAAGTACTAGGCGCTTTTTTTTTGGCGGGCAAAAAGATGAATTTCAAAAAAAACAAAAAAGAATTTATTCTTTTAAATGCATTAAAAATTTTTTATACAGATGTAACGCTCCGGATACACCAACATAAAATTGTAGATAACATTAGAGATAACGTCGGCAGAATTTTTTTGTATTTTCATTTTATGTTAAAGGGTGGTGTAATCGTAATTTATGTTAACACATTTTTTTCAGGAATTTGTTGATGAAGCTCGTTTGGATTTTATTTTTTATTTATTTTTTTAATACATATAACACATTTTTTTCAATTAAAAAGCTTTAATTTAACATTTTAATCTACTTTCTTTAAAAAAACAACATTTATTATTAATAAAGTGAATGTTTTTTGCGTATTTGTATTTTTCCAAAATGTCGGCATCAACAAACTCATGAATTTGACGTTTCTTATGTTAACATAATTGTTAAGACTTATGTTTGGAGAACTATGTTAACATTTATTTCCAACACAAATATGTATAACATTTGACTATGGCACACGAGAAATAACACAATTTTGACGTATGTCGGAATAAATGTCCACATAATTATAGAAGGTGGAGCCAGTGGGTAAATTCATCACATATTCACTTGTCAGGGAGATTTAAATATATGTATATGTGACATATTTTTTCAGATATGAGACTTAAAAGAATAATTTCACTATTTAGTGAGACTAAATCAAATTTCTTCTTTAATTTAATGAAAGTTTTAACGCATGGAGTTATTTCACATTTAAGACTGATCCTGTTTCTAGATTATGAAGGAGGGAAGTTATACCAACAATACAAACAAAATTTTCAAAGCATTTTTGGCGAAATAAAAAAATTAAAAAAGGATATTTAGCGCATCCATAAGATTGACAATAAAAAAATAGTCCAAACCACTTTCTGTATCTCTTTTTAAACTATTTACTTTATTTTACTCTTCCTTAGGCATTGCAAACACATTTTTAATGATTTTTACTATCGTTTTCTGATTTTTCTTAGTTTTGAAAAAACATTTTTAACAAAAAAGTATTAATTCTTTTAAAATTATATGACTCACTAAGGTCTAAACTGAGGCAAATTTATGTTCTGCTGTCCGTCTGAGTAGTACACTGAAAACTTTTAAGAACTTACATTTATAAATAATTTACAAGGACACATTTCATTTAGTTTCAATTAATAGTGAAATTATTCTTTTAAGTCTCATATCTGCAAAAATATGTTACATATATATCTATATCTAACTGATAAGTAAATATGTGATGAATTTACATCCGCATATAATATAATATAATGCATTTGAAAGAATAAATTCTTTTTTGTTTTTTTGAAATTCATCTTTTTGCCCGCCAAAAAAAAAGCGCCTAGTACTTTTTTTTCTTTTTTGGCTCATTTTCTTTCTTTTATCTTCTAAAAACATAATCCACTTAAAAATTGGAGTAACACCAACATTTTATTTAAATCCTATCCAGGGCACCGTGAATGGTAATGAAATGCACCAATTGTTGAAAAACACCAATTATAATTGGTTTCAAAACCATTGGTTTGCACATTTTTGTTTTTTTGAAAAGTTAAAAATTTAAATATCAAAGTATGTTTTTACAAAAAAAAATATGAAAATTTTAAAGACAAAAAACAAAACGCAAATAAAAATTTCATATACAAAGGCAATCAACGTGTGTTTGGTTTATAAAATGTGAAAAACTAAAACACCATATAACAAAAAACAAAGATTTTTCCAAATATTAACGATTTTGACAATATTGTGCCGACTTTTACTAATGGTAATTATTTTTTTTAAGTGATGCCATACCAATGGTAATTATTTTTTTTTTAATTTTCATTACCCAGCAAAAAAAGAGCTTACCATTCACTACAAAATTCACCACAACTTATGAACCAGATGTACTTCTTCTTCAGCTGAAACACTGATGAATTTTATATGGGCGTGACACACAATATCACTAGTGTTTAGTATGTACATATATATTAACATCTTTATCACAACTTCTGAAGTAGTGATCGGGATGTTAATATAACTTGACCTTTTGGAAGTGCTTTTTTCATCACTTCTTTAGAAGTATATATTTCTTGGCATTTTGGATGTGATTATGTAATTTTTATATGGTGATTTAGAAGTGATTTTTTCATCACTTCTTGATAAGTACATATTTCATGACTTTTTGGGATTGATTTTAAGATTTTTTTTTTTAGTATTTACACTAATAATAATCAAAACCAAAACGATATTTTTAACAATGTTTAATATTTATTATGTAATATTTAGACTTGAAATGGTTAAGATTAAATCGATGTTTTTAATAATTTAGTTTAATTATTAATTAAATGTGGATGTATATATTTTTCTAATAGTTTTTCATGCGCTTAATCCGAATCTGGCCTTAGAAGTGATTTATCTTATTTTGAGATATTTAGATTTTCGATTGACAGTACTGCATAAACTCAGATATTCGCAATGTTCGGGACCTTATAAAACCGAGAATTATTTTATGATGTATAATTAGTTTAGCACATCTAAAAATACTTCACTTATTCTTCAAATTACTTTTGCAATCCTTAAGATATCTTTTTTCATTACGGAGATATCGACCGATAAAATTATTGCAATTTCGGCCCTAAAAAATAAAAGAAAACAAATTTGAAAACCAACCAATTTGTCTTGTTGATATGTATATAATAGTACCGAATTCGAAACTCTATTAGAGGTGCAAATAAGCCCGGAATCAATTTGGGTATCAATTTTAGGGTAAATTTTCAGGGTGCCATACAAAAAACCTTTATTTGGGCTAACATTATAGAGCTTCGCCATATCGGATAAAGATTTATTTTAAATAAAATTAATAAAATTATTAAAAGTACATAGAGTTCTTAGTTTTATATTCAATTAAAATTTTTATTATTCGGTTAACCGAATAATTCAAATTTATCCGATTATTAACCGATTAAATCTCAACCCCGCACTCAGAAAATTATGTAAGTTACACTCAAAAAATTATGTTAGTGAAATCAACTGAAAATGTCAGTTAAAATAACTACTTTGTAGGTTGTTTTGGGGTCCACTACTTTTTCAGTTAAATCAACTAACAATGTTAGTTATTTTAACTGACAAAAACAACTGACTTATGTAGTAAAAATTACTTACATTTGTAGTCAAAACAACTAAAATGTAGTAAAAATAAAATAATCAATACATATTTTTTTTTTTTCAAAACAATTTTCAAAAAAAAAAAAATTGAAGACCAAATTTTTTCCAAGTTTTTTTTAAAAAAAAAAGTTGTGAAAAAAAAAACGAAAATTTTTATTTTTTGAAAAAAAACTTTGAAAATTTTTCAGAGATAAAAAAAATAAGATTAACTACTGTTACTACATCACAGTACTTTTTTGTTAGTTGTTCAAAAAAACGACTTAAAATAACTAACAGAAATAGTTGTTTGATATTTTTCATACAAAAGCAACTGACTTTGTAGTTAAAAACAACTAACTACTGTAAAATATACAAATAACTAACATGTAGTAACTTACATAATTTTCTGAGTGTACTACATGTTAAATATTTGTATATTTTACAGTAGTTAGTTGTTTTCAAATTTACATAACAAATTCGCTTTTGCGGCATATCAAGTTAATTCATTTATAAAATTTAACTTTTTATTAAATCAGATAAAATTATAAAAAAAAATATTCAACAAAACAAATCCAATACTTGAGTGCCACAAATTTGTACTTTTCAATTGCATTTGTAAACACATATGAAAATGGTACTTCTAAATCATTGAGGAAAGAACTGGTGAAAGTTGTTATTTTGGCATTTTTTTAGCAGTTTTGGAAGTGCTTATAAAAGTACTTCTTATGGAATATGAAGATCAGCACATATAGCTACTATGTATGTAGTGAATCACTTATTCTTTTTGCACCACTTCGATTTTTTTTTGCTGGGTAGTAATTAAATTCATAAATAATTTAATTGGTACAATTGATACAACCAATGGTAATGAAAAAAATTTCATTACCATTGACATCAATTAAATGGTAATTAAACCATCAATTAATTGGTCCCTTTAATTAATTAGTCCCATCTATGACGTGGGCCGTTTTGCTTTAAAAGTTATCTATGTCTTTTACTAAAATCCCCAAATTTTAATGGCCTTCATAAAAAAAGTTCGTGAGTAAAATTTTTTTATTTTTTATTTTTTTGGTGGCTTTAACTATGTTTTATAAGATCAAAAAATAAAAATAACTAACAAGGGAAGTATCTCAACCCTTATGAACCGATGTGCCTGAAACTTAAAATATATATAATAGAGATAATTCTAAGGTTGGGGTGTCTCGGCTTATCGGCCATATCGGGGACTAAGGGGTTCAAAACATGGGTCAAAAAATGGCGAAAAAATCGTTTTTTGGATTTTTCAGCAATTTCTTTTGTAGAAACTATATGATGTTTTCATATGAGAAGAAAGGTTTTTTTAATGCCTATCCAATGGTGGCATAACCTTGTAAAAATCGCCTTCTTTGAATATGTTTTTCAGGAAAATGTGTAAATTTTGGGGGGTACTTATGTGAAGACATAGACCTACGATATCCATATGGATAAGAAATAATCTTTATTAAATTTAAGTCGACCCGTATTTTTACCCTAGACGATATTTCTGTTAGTTCGGAAGTTATCAAAATTTTCCCGAAGGTCCATATGGTTTCATAAGGGGACAACGAATTTTTTAAACACCGATATGGCCGATAAGCCGAGACACCCCAACCTTAAAATCGTCTCTTTAATATATATTTTAAGTTTCAGGCAAATCGGTTCATAAGGGTTGAGATACTTCCCTTGTAAGTTTTTTTTTAACTTAAAAAAAAATTTTTTTGAAAATCTAAAATTAAAATTGGATTATTTTTTTTTTTATTTATTTTATTTACTGTAAATAAATTTAAAAAATACATCAACATTTTTAAGTTTTTTTATATAAAGGGATTTATTGTATAGTATACCATAAATTTATAGTAAATAATTCGATAAGATTGGTATACAGTGGGCCATTTTGCTTTTAAACCAGCATTTGATTTTTGTTGGTATCCCAAATCAAAACCAAAAATTTTAGTGAGATACATAAAAAAGTTCGTACTTAAAAATTATTTTTTATTGATTTTTTTAACATCCTGGACTGTTTTTTATAAGATCAAATAATAAAAATAACTAAGTTTTTGAAAAAAATAAAAAAAACAAGTAGAAAAATTAAATTCGACTTGGTCGAATCTATGAATACCCTCCACAATGTTATCTGATAGTAATTTTCTAAAAAAAATTGCATTACAAATTTTTATTAGAAATATATTATTTTGAGTAAAACTTTTTTTAATCAATTAAATTTTTTTGTGAGTGTAAAATTTTTTTGACTGTCAACATTTTTTTGAATGTGAATTTCATTAAAAAAAATTAATTAAATTAAAAATTAAAAAAAAAAAAACATTTTTTTTGAGTGTAAAATTTTTTTGAGTGTAAATATTTTTTTTAGTGTACTATTTGTTTGAGTAACAAAATTACTTTGTAAAATATTTTTGTTGTTTTATACGTATACTAGCAGAGTACCCGGCGTTGCCCGAGGAATAAAAATTCGAAATTTTAATCAATAATTATGAAATTTGTGTTAATTTTTTTTTCTAAGAACAACTAAAAAAATCTATTTTTATTAAACAAAATTGAAACATTGAAGAAAATTGTTTTCCCCAAAATCGAATGTTAAAAATTTTATTAATCTTTGTAAAGGAATCAAAGTATTTTGATTTGGATTGGATATTTTATTTTAATAAAAATTTATTTCCACGGTTAATATTTTTCAGAACAGAAAATATTTTTATTATTTTGAACATAAGTAGTAAAGATACTGTTCAGTGTGAAAAAAGTCTCATAATTTTTCAAAAGGGAAAGTCTCAAATCCTTAAAATATTTCTATTATCAAAGAAAAATTTTAACATGGAATGTGTTAAACTGAGATTTGTCAAGTTGACCCCAGTGTTTTTGTTAACTTGACCCTACGTAGGTGGATCATTCTCCCATCAGACCTTTAAGTTATCAGGAAGGGGAAATGTAAAAATTATGTATTCATTTATGAATTATTTTGATTTAATGCCTTTTAATTCAAAAACCCCCATGATATTTAGTTGTCCAAACCCAATGGTTCTTTTTGGTCTATAAATCTTATGTTTAAACTTTTAGACAAATCGGACAAAATTAACCTGTGCCTTTGGGTGATTAAATTTTTGGCCCAAAAAAAAAATTTTGCCATACAAACTAATTTTTTTTTTCCACATTTTAATTTATTTATTTTTTTTTTAATAATGCTTTACTTGATTAAGCTTAATAATGACTTCAAATTTCATTTTGGAGGGATAACCCCTTCCTCTTCAAAATTTGCTTCGAAACAAAAAATGTAGGTTGTTGGAGTCCAACTCTATGAATTTTTATTTTTTTTTTTCTTAATTTTGACTTGAAAGGATTTTAGCTGAGATGCATTCACATAAAAATATTATTCTTATCTATGGCATTTTTATCAAGTTCTTAAATGTATAAAAAAATCATAAAAAATGCGTTTACACTTTTTTCAAATTTTATGTATTGTCAAAAAAAAATTAATTTTGTAGATAGCCTGGCAAATTATCGTTCGTTTTGGTGTAAAAGCTATATGTTAAAATTTTTAGAAAAATCGGACAATTTTAACCCATGCCTCTGGGTGGTTTAAATTTTTTGTGAAAATAAAAAAAAAAATTAGGGTTAAACTTTTGCATTTCAGCGGCACATGTCAAAATTGTCCGATTTGGCTAAAAACTTAAATATAGAGTTCTTAGGCAAAAAGCAAACATAATTTGCCCAGCATTTGACGAAATTCGACAAAAGCCATTTTTTGTGATAATAAAATGTGAGAAAGGTAAAAAGTGAATTTTTTGCTATATTTTAGAACGTGATAGAACGTGAAGACGTTACAAAAAGAAATAAGATTTTTGTGTTGATATGTATCATTAAGAGCAACATCTCAGAGAAAAATTCTTTCGAGTCAAAAGTTTTGACTCAAAACTAAATAATTTTTTTTTTAATTTATTGGAGTATGACTGCAACGGCCCTAAATTTTTTTTCGGAGTCAATTTTGAACCGTTTATTCCACGAAAATTAAAGTAAAGTAAAATAGTAATTAAAAAAAAATAAAAAATCGAAAAAAATGTTGTTTGGTTTGTATGGAAAAAACGGTCTAGTTTTGTCCGATTTGGCTAAAAATTTTAACATAGAGTTTTTAGACCAAAACTAACCATAATTTGCCCGGCGATCGACAAAATGCGAAAAAAGTCATTGTTCGTGCCACCCTAATATACATAAATGGAATATCGGTAGTCAAAATTGAATTCGATCGACATAACTGGTTTTAAACTGAAAACTTTTTTATTAAACGTTTGGCTGTAAAAACATCAATTTACAGTTAATTCTCTTCTTCCAAAAAATCTTCTTCCAAAAAGTTGTCCCTAACATTCGGTTTTTTAAATGTTCAAGACGTAAATGAATTCTTTCGAATAGTGTTTTTTATTTTAAATTTGAAATATCGAACCGTGAGTTTTATAATATATGAGGTACAGATCCCCGAACAGTGATAAAACTGAATGCCCAAGGCGTGTTAATGAACTAATTTAAAAAACTGAAAAGGCTAAGTTATTTGTTAAAAAAAGAGCTTTCCAATAGTGCCATTCACATTAAAATCTGACTTATTGTGTCTTTTTAAAAGCGGAAAAACTGATTTTTTTTTCATATTTTGGCATTTTCAAAAGTCCCTCTTAAACGATATCAAAACATTCTATAGCCTATAATCTTAGTTGGAATGAAAGCTTTAGTATGGTTTTTATCTCATCAAAATCGGTTCAGTAGTTTCTTCAAACACCGGTGACAAAGAAAATTTTCGCGAAAAGTGCGTTTTATAATATAGTATAGATATAGATAGTATAGATGAGGTACAGATCCCCAAACAGTGATAAAACTGAATGCCCAAGGCGTGTTAATGAACTAATTTAAAAAACTGAAAAGGCTAAGTTATTTGTTAAAAAAAGAGCTTTCCAATAGTGCCATTCACATTAAAATCTGACTTATTGTGTCTTTTTAAAAGCGGAAAAACTGATTTTTTTTTTCATATTTTGTCATTTTCAAAAGTCCCTCTTAACCGATATCAAAACATTCTATAGCCTATAATCTTAGTTGGAATGAAAGCTTTATTATGGTTTTTATCTGATCAAAATCGGTTCAGTAGTTTCTTCAAACACCGGTGACAAAGAAAATTTTCGCGAAAAGTGCGTTTTATAATATAGTATAGATATATAGATGAGGTACAGATCCCCGAACAGTGATAAAACTGAATGCCCAAGGCGTGCTAATGAACTAATTTAAAAAACTGAAAAGGCTAAGTTGTTTGTTAAAAAAAGAGCTTTCCAATGATGCCATTCACATTAAAATCTGACTTATTGTGTCTTTTTAAAAGCGGAAAAACTGATTTTTTTTTCATATTTTGGCATTTTCAAAAGTCCCTCTTAACCGATATCAAAACATTCTATAGCCTATAATCTTAGTTGGAATGAAAGCTTTATTATGATTTTTATCTCATCAAAATCGGTTCAGTAGTTTCTTCAAACACCGGTGACAAAGAAAATTTTCGCGAAAAGTGCGTTTTATAATATAGTATAGACTAGCAGAGTACCCGGCGTTGCCCGAGGAATAAAAATTCGAAATTTTAATCAATAATTATGAAATTTGTGTTAATTTTTTTTTCTAAGAACAACTAAAAAAATCTATTTTTATTAAACAAAATTGAAACATTGAAGAAAATTGTTTTCCCCAAAATCGAATGTTAAAAATTTTATTAATCTTTGTAAAGGAATCAAAGTATTTTGATTTGGATTGGATATTTTATTTTAATAAAAATTTATTTCCACGGTTAATATTTTTCAGAACAGAAAATATTTTTATTATTTTGAACATAAGTAGTAAAGATACTGTTCAGTGTGAAAAAAGTCTCATAATTTTTCAAAAGGGAAAGTCTCAAATCCTTAAAATATTTCTATTATCAAAGAAAAATTTTAACATGGAATGTGTTAAACTGAGATTTGTCAAGTTGACCCCAGTGTTTTTGTTAACTTGACCCTACGTAGGTGGATCATTCTCCCATCAGACCTTTAAGTTATCAGGAAGGGGAAATGTAAAAATTATGTATTCATTTATGAATTATTTTGATTTAATGCCTTTTAATTCAAAAACCCCCATGATATTTAGTTGTCCAAACCCAATGGTTCTTTTTGGTCTATAAATCTTATGTTTAAACTTTTAGACAAATCGGACAAAATTAACCTGTGCCTTTGGGTGATTAAATTTTTGGCCCAAAAAAAAAATTTTGCCATACAAACTAATTTTTTTTTTCCACATTTTAATTTATTTATTTTTTTTTTAATAATGCTTTACTTGATTAAGCTTAATAATGACTTCAAATTTCATTTTGGAGGGATAACCCCTTCCTCTTCAAAATTTGCTTCGAAACAAAAAATGTAGGTTGTTGGAGTCCAACTCTATGAATTTTTATTTTTTTTTTTCTTAATTTTGACTTGAAAGGATTTTAGCTGAGATGCATTCACATAAAAATATTATTCTTATCTATGGCATTTTTATCAAGTTCTTAAATGTATAAAAAAATCATAAAAAATGCGTTTACACTTTTTTCAAATTTTATGTATTGTCAAAAAAAAATTAATTTTGTAGATAGCCTGGCAAATTATCGTTCGTTTTGGTGTAAAAGCTATATGTTAAAATTTTTAGAAAAATCGGACAATTTTAACCCATGCCTCTGGGTGGTTTAAATTTTTTGTGAAAATAAAAAAAAAAATTAGGGTTAAACTTTTGCATTTCAGCGGCACATGTCAAAATTGTCCGATTTGGCTAAAAACTTAAATATAGAGTTCTTAGGCAAAAAGCAAACATAATTTGCCCAGCATTTGACGAAATTCGACAAAAGCCATTTTTTGTGATAATAAAATGTGAGAAAGGTAAAAAGTGAATTTTTTGCTATATTTTAGAACGTGATAGAACGTGAAGACGTTACAAAAAGAAATAAGATTTTTGTGTTGATATGTATCATTAAGAGCAACATCTCAGAGAAAAATTCTTTCGAGTCAAAAGTTTTGACTCAAAACTAAATAATTTTTTTTTTAATTTATTGGAGTATGACTGCAACGGCCCTAAATTTTTTTTCGGAGTCAATTTTGAACCGTTTATTCCACGAAAATTAAAGTAAAGTAAAATAGTAATTAAAAAAAAATAAAAAATCGAAAAAAATGTTGTTTGGTTTGTATGGAAAAAACGGTCTAGTTTTGTCCGATTTGGCTAAAAATTTTAACATAGAGTTTTTAGACCAAAACTAACCATAATTTGCCCGGCGATCGACAAAATGCGAAAAAAGTCATTGTTCGTGCCACCCTAATATACATAAATGGAATATCGGTAGTCAAAATTGAATTCGATCGACATAACTGGTTTTAAACTGAAAACTTTTTTATTAAACGTTTGGCTGTAAAAACATCAATTTACAGTTAATTCTCTTCTTCCAAAAAATCTTCTTCCAAAAAGTTGTCCCTAACATTCGGTTTTTTAAATGTTCAAGACGTAAATGAATTCTTTCGAATAGTGTTTTTTATTTTAAATTTGAAATATCGAACCGTGAGTTTTATAATATATGAGGTACAGATCCCCGAACAGTGATAAAACTGAATGCCCAAGGCGTGTTAATGAACTAATTTAAAAAACTGAAAAGGCTAAGTTATTTGTTAAAAAAAGAGCTTTCCAATAGTGCCATTCACATTAAAATCTGACTTATTGTGTCTTTTTAAAAGCGGAAAAACTGATTTTTTTTTCATATTTTGGCATTTTCAAAAGTCCCTCTTAAACGATATCAAAACATTCTATAGCCTATAATCTTAGTTGGAATGAAAGCTTTAGTATGGTTTTTATCTCATCAAAATCGGTTCAGTAGTTTCTTCAAACACCGGTGACAAAGAAAATTTTCGCGAAAAGTGCGTTTTATAATATAGTATAGACTATAGATATAGATATAGATGAGGTACAGATCCCCGAACAGTGATAAAACTGAATGCCCAAGGCGTGTTAATGAACTAATTTAAAAAACTGAAAAGGCTAAGTTATTTGTTAAAAAAAGAGCTTTCCAATAGTGCCATTCACATTAAAATCTGACTTATTGTGTCTTTTTAAAAGCGGAAAAACTGATTTTTTTTTCATATTTTGGCATTTTCAAAAGTCCCTCTTAACCGATATCAAAACATTCTATAGCCTATAATCTTAGTTGGAATGAAAGCTTTATTATGATTTTTATCTCATCAAAATCGGTTCAGTAGTTTCTTCAAACACCGGTGACAAAGAAAATTTTCGCGAAAAGTGCGTTTTATAATATAGTATAGATATAGATATAGATGTTTATACGTATATGTTAAAAAAAAAATATTTCACATATTTCCCTCATTTATTTTACCATCCTCGTCTTTAAAAACCAAAAACAAACTAATATTTGATTTTTTCCAAAAATACTTACTATACACCGTTACATACAGTTACAAAAACAAAAACAATAACAAATATTTACTTGCCTAACAACTAAACTGCACCCCACGCCTGGAAAACAAACAACAACAAGTTTAAAAAAAAAATGGTATTTCACCATGCTTATAAAACTTGTTTAACGAGTTTTCAACAGTTTAAGGTGAAAAAAATCTGAAATTCAGAGCCTTTCTTATAACTTTTGAACCACTGAACCGATTTTGCTGAAATTCAAAACCAAATAGACTTGGGGAACGACAAAGATATGTAACACGTTTCAGCACCCTCAGAATTGTCTTTCGAAAGTTAGAGTGGTTTTAATCTCGTAAGTTCGCAAAATTCTCTTGCCGAAATTTACTCTTTTGCTCATAACTTTTGAACCACTGGACCGATTTGGCTGGATTGCAATACCAACCTGACCCGGTAAATACCCAACATATATGTCAAACTTCAGGAGCCTCCATATAGTCTTTCAAAAGTTAGCGTGTTTTCAACGGACAGACAGACAGACAGACGGACGGACGGACGGACGGACATCGCTAGATCGACTTAAAATCGATCAAGGATCATGAATATACAGTGCCGGTCAAAAAAATAGCACCAATGACAAAATCTCTATTCATTCAATTAAAACAAAATATTATGTGCGTATTCGTTAAAAGTAAATATGCAATACTCTTATACTAAGTCTAAACCCCTTAAATGTTTTTACTTTTTCCAAAAATTGTGGACGGTTCTTTTTTAATGATCGATATTTTAAAAAAAACTCCGAATCAGTGCAGTCAATAAAATAGCACCGAATTACAAAATTTCTTTTAAACAAATTAATAATATTTTAATTATTAAAATAAAAGTGTTAAATACTAAAGGAAGATAGTTTTTATTTATAAAAAAATTTAATTCATTACAAAATTTCATATTTATTTTCATAAAAATATGACATGGAAAGAATTACACTCCTCAAAAACGTTCTTTTGTAAAAAATATGATTTCTGAACATAAACCATATTCTGAAAAAGGAAAATTGGTTGGATGCGCTTATAAAATGATTGGAAATTCAACAAAATTAGCTTTAGAGCTCGAAAAACTTAGTCACAAGCGACGTTTGTCACCATTAGTGGTTAGGTGTTTGTAAAGACAATGGAAGAAAGACCCATTTACGACAGCTCCAGAGCTAAAAAAGGACAGCAAATGGCGAAAATGTTCGTCAAAGATTACAAAACAACAACATTAACGCTTGTAGATTCGGAAAAGTGCCCCTACTCTCACTTAAGCATGCTGCAAGTCCTTTGAAGTTTACTAACAGTAACTCAGAATGACCAGCTTAAAAGTGGATCAATGATCTATGGGCAAATGAATCCAATGTTGTTTTATTTGGAGACATGGGATCACATACCTATGTCAGAAGATCCTAAAACGCGAAATTCAATCCAAAATTCGAAATAAAAATAACTTTAAATGGTGCTTATGGTGTGGGGGATATTTTCCTACTGTGGAGTGGGGTTCATATATTGGACCATGACTCACATATCTGACTAGGACAAGCGTGGATATACACTTAACGTTTATATCGTCCAGAAAGTAATATTGCAATAAGTTTCTAAGAAAATGCCACTAATTTAGGTCTTTTAGCACGTCAATTACCCAAAGCATGACGGGAAATTGGCAAAAAATTGGGTCTGGACAATAAAGAAAACGTGATGGAATGGCCTGGTCAGTCCCCAGATCTATACCAAATCGATAGTTGATGGACAGATATAGAGAAGGGAGTGTCTCGAATAAAACCATCTTGTAATGAAGCTCTTTGGGTGGCTGTTCAGTAACTCTGGAACTGAATTTCGAATTAAAGATCCAAAAATCTCGCGAATTCGGTACAAAAACGTTGTACAGAGGTAATTGTCAACAATGAGCACTCGACAGTTTTTTTTTTTTAATATTTTAAGACATTACAACAATGGTGAATTCATAATCCATTCGTTTTTCAAATTTAAGAATTTAATTTTAATACAAAAAGTACTGTGGTGCTATTTTTTTGACTGAGTCTTTTTTAAGTTTTTTTAAAAACTCTGAAAATTTTTAATAAAATAAAAAACCAAATTAGCCTTTTCTTATGTAATATTGTTTCACACTCTTGTAAGTATCTTATGACACGTTATCAGTGACATAAGTTGAAATTGTTAAAAAGAAACCATCGAAGAAAATTCAGTTTTATCCTGGTGCTATTTTTTTGACCGCAGCTGTATATACTTTATGGGGTCCTAGACCAATATTTCGATGTGTTACAAACGGAATGACAAACTTATATATACCCTCTATCACTAGAGTGGAGGGTATAAAAATAAAAATTTTAAGTACCCAAAAAATATTTTTTTTTTTTAAAGTTTTTTGTTATTAACGGGGTATATACTTAGAAATCAAGCAAGTATTAAACGTGTTTACTTAAAACTTATATTGAATAAACTTATTTTCGTAATGCAATAGAAAATAATTGTTGCGAATGTTTTGCTTTAGCAGTTATTATGAATTTTTATATTTTTGACTATATTTAAAAAAGGATATATTAACAGCTTTTTTGTTACCGCAAGCAACTCAACGAAATTTAGAACACTTATTAACGCCATTTTAGTTAATCTATATTGAAAATTTGGCAGCATTTGAAAGATTTTTAAAATATTTTTAGCGATTTCATGAAAAAGGATATATGGCAGCCACGCGAGTCCTTGCTCAGATTAAAATACAAATGTTGTACGTCGATAGTCATCTAAATTCCTAAGACGATAACTAAGTTTAGTAATTTTATAGCAAGTTTTGAGGCTAAAACTCCACTTCTAAATTTCAGGATATACGACAGGTACAAATGTCCTTCGACCGATTTGCTCAAAATTTTTATTTTTTTCTACTAATTAATTTTGTGCTTGCGTACCAAATTTGAAAAATCGTTGACAATTCTATCTATTTTATTTTTGTGATTAAACTATATTAACACTTTATTCCATTTTTTAAAAAGGATATATGAACAACTTTTGTTTTACAGCACCGATTTAAGCAAAATTTGACACACACATTGACATCACTTATTCAAATTTTTACAAAAAATTTCAAGTGTTTTTAAGAAAAAGGATATATGACAGCCACACGAGTCCTTGCTTCAATTTAGAAAAAAATTCACACATAAAATACTATATCAAAATTGGTAACAGTGACAAAGGTTTGGAATTTTGTGACCATTTTTGTAGTTTTAATCACATATTTAAATTTTAGGATATATGAGGGGTAGGCGTGTCCTTGCTCCGATTTTTCCAAAAACCCGTTTTTTCTTGATTAGATCATTTAATGCTAGTGTACCAAATTTCAGAAATCTGCGACCAATATTCTATTTTTGCCCACTCGATATATGGGAACGAATCACTGTGTGTTGGTTCGATTCCCACCAGAGCCTTTGTGTGTTACTTTACAACGGAAAGGTTTTGCTTTAGTTTATTCTTGGTTAGTTAAGTTATTTATATAAAAAAAAAAAACACGATACGCGTTTGCTGTTTTGTTTCTACGAGAACACTTATTAAATTTTAAATTTAATAATATAAATTTAATAATTTTTTTTAGTTTGGTAGACTATTTCCCCCGAGCTACAAGGATATTCTTCTTAAACCACCCCCATTCCCTAAATTAATCTGCTAGAGAAGTTAATAAGAAAATTTAGGTCATCAAAAAACTTTTTCCCAAAATGCTTAAGGCATCGCTTCATCAGACCTTGTCCTCCTCCTCCTTTCTCCAACTCCATGCACATTCATCAGCCAATTCGTTCCCAGCGACCCCACGTGTCCAGGGACCCAGGTTAGCTTGACTGCATGCAAGGGATTTTATGCAGTTCCCAACAATTCCCGATTTCTTCAGAGCTGAGACATATGTCCCTTCTCATAATCATCTAAGCGGTTTTGTCAATTCCAACTACCTTTGCCTGGAAAACACTACATCTGTCCGGATGTCTCGATGTTGCCCCTAATTTCTAGGCATTTTATATATACTACCTTTGCCTTGTCTTAGATTTTGACTTATTTTTCCAATACAAAAAGTATCAGATTCCGAGACATTTTTCGCATACAAAAAGTTTTAGATTCCGAAACATTTTTCTTATTAAAAGTCTCTGATTCGGAGACATATTTCATATTAAAAAAACGAAAATGGGTGTTTTCATTCTTTTAAAAGACTTAATGGTTATATTCAGAGACCATAACAGTTATGAGATTTATTGAAAAAAATCAAATTTAACTGTTCAAAAATATTTTTTCAAATAAAAATCAAAAATAACAGTTTGGAATGATTTATTTAAATATCTGTTCAAAATAACAGAAATAAAAAAACGTTTTTTTTTATAACTGTTATTAAAAACTCTTTGAGCCTTAAAAAACTCGAGTTATTAAAATAAAACAACAATAAACGCATGCAGAAGAATCCTATTGATATCTAGCACCTCAATCATTGATTTAAATATATAAACTTTGATTGATTTTTTTAAAAATAACTGTTATAACAGTTATTTACTCAAATAAATATAAAATAAAAGTTATTTTAGATTGTTTGAGCAAAAAGTTTTTAATAACTGTTATTGAAAAGGTCAAAAAAATAAATGTTATTGCAAATTTTAACACGGGACATCTTTAGAAGTCTTTTCATATATAAAATACTAAGTTTGGACAACATTCGTTTCATGATTTTTTTAATACAAGAAGACACATATAACTGTTATATTTGGTCTCTGGTTAAATTAAACAAAAACTAAAACTTTACAATTTTGTTCAACTTTAAACTTTGATATCTAAATGATATCCCGGTTTTGCTTTCAAATTTCCCGCCAGTTTTTAATTTTCAAATGTTTTTATACCCTCCACTCTAGTGATAGAGGGTATATATAAGTTTGTCATTCCGTTTGTAACACATCGAAATATTGGTCTAGGACCCCATAAAGTATATATATTTATGATCCTCGATCGATTTTAAGTCGATCTAGCGATGTCCGTCCGTCCGTCCGTCCGTCCGTCCGTCCGTCCGTCTGTCTGTCTGTCTGTCCGTCCGTAGAAAACACGCTAACTTTTGAAAGACTTTACAGAGGCTACTGAAGTTTGGCATATATGTTTGACATTTACCTGGTCAGGTTGGTATTGTAATCCAGCCAAATCGGTTCAGTGGTTCAAAAGTTATGAGCAAAAGAGTAAATTTCGGCAAGGGTGTTTCACGAATTTACGAGATAAAAAACACGATAACTTTCGAAAGACAATAATGAGGCTACTGAAGCTTGACATATATCTTTGCAGTTCCCCGGGTCTGTTTGGTTTTAAATTTCAGCTCAATCGGTCCAGTGGTTCAAAAGTTATAAGCGAAACCCTGAATTTCAGATTAGTTTCATCTAAAATGCCACGTGTTTTAACAAGTTTTAAAAGCATTGGTGGTAACTAAACAATGCTTTTCAAACTAGTTTAATTTTAAAGCAATGCTTTTTAAACTTGTTTAGTTTTAAATGCATTGGTAACTTAAAAATTACTCTCGAAAAAAATTTTACACTCAAAAAAAATTTTACACTCAAAAAAAATTTTACACTCAAAAAAAAATTTATACAAAAAAAATTTAGTTTTTTTTTTACAAAAACTACAACATTTTGTGTACATACTTACGTGCATTCATTTAGAAATATTTTTACAGAAAAAAAAACATTACACTCGAAAAAAATTTTACACTCAAAAAAAAAATTAGTTATTTTTTTTTTAAATGACAAAAAAAAGTTTTTTTCTCAAAATAAAATATTTCTAATCAAAATTGTTAATTTTTTCACGTTAAAAAATGTACTACCCTTTAAAAAAATTCATTGTGGAGGGTATTCATAGATTCGGCAAAGTCGAATTTAACTTTTCTACTTGTTTTAATTCAGGATGTATTTTTTTTTTTGTAGATAAACAACACGTACTAAGTTTGCTACTGATTCTATTTATATGCAGAACTAATTTTAATATTAAGAAGAAACCAAAAATTTACTTTGAAGCATAAACTGGTCAACCGGTTTCTCTAACTAATTATAACTATAATTTAAATTAAACTTGTTTGGATTAGAGCCTACGGTCAGGACCGGTTACCCGGGTAGACCGAAAACCGGTCTACCCGGGTAGACCGGTTTTCAAGACCGGTCGACCGGTCTACCCGGGTAGACCGTTCTACCCGGGTACCCGGTCTTTCGGTCTTTCGGTCTACCCGGGTAGACCGGTCTACCCGGGTAGACCGGTCTTTTTATTTATATTTTTTTTTCAAAAATTTCTCATTTCCACCATTTTTAAGAACAAATAAAGAGTCAAACTGAAATATTATGTAGAGAAAGTGAATTTTTTACAAAACTTAAGAACAATTTGGTGTTTTTTTTCATTAAAAATGAAAAATGCTGATATCTCAAAAACTAAGCAAGATAGAGCAAAACGGATGAAATTTTCAAAAGAAAGACAACAAAAAAAAAAAATATGGAACAGCCTTCCTCTATCGATGTGTGGACTCAATAGGTCCGAAATTTTGAATAAAAAATTCGCATTCCGGAAAATTTTAAAAAGCCAATATCTTGGTAAGTATTCCCCACACGATAAAAAGTCCAATGGCATTTTTGTTGCTCTTTACTTGAAGAACTTGACCACTGAATATCCGAAAGCCCTGAGATCAAAAGTTTTTGAGTTATTTGATTTTAAATTTTTTTAAGACCACAAACCCCATTTTTTTATGAGTTTAAATTCCGATTTCTCAAAATTTTTGTTCCACGACCGGGACAAAAAGCTGTAAATAAATCGACAATTATGTCTAGAGTATCCCTGTTCCATATGGAATCATTTGAAGCAACCACAAAAAAGTGCCGTCCTAAAGACCAGAAAAGACCGTCCCAATTTCATGTAAATACATGGAAAAAAGAAGACTTTACGCGTTTAACAGCCCATTTCTCAAAATTTTTTTCCACGACCGGGACAAAAAGCTGTAAATAAATCGACAATTATGTCTAGAGTATCCCTGTTCCATATGGAATCATTTGAAGCAACCACAAAAAAGTGCCGTCCTAAAGACCAGAAAAGACCGTCCCAATTTCATGTAAATACATGGAAAAAACAAGACTTTACGAGTTTAACAGCCGATTTCTCAAAATTTTTGTTCTACGACCGGCACAAGAAGCTGTGGGTAGATCAACAATTATGTCTAGAGTATCCCAATTTCATATGGAGTCATTTGAGGCAACCACAAAAATGTGACGTCCTAAAGACCGAAAAAGACCGTCGCAATTACATGAAAATTTCGATGGTCTTTTTCGGTCTTTAGCACATTTTCGGCACATTTTTGTGGTTACTTTAAATGACTCCATATGGAAAAGGGATACTCTAGATATAATTGCCGATCTACCCACAGCTTTTTGTGCCGGTCGTAGAAGAAAAATTTTGAGAAATCGGCTGTTAAACTCGTAAAGTCTTGTGTTTTCCATGTATTTACATGAAATTGGGACGGTCTTTTTCGGTCTTTAGGACGGCACTTTTTTGTGGTTGCCTCAAATGACTCCATATGGAATAGGGATACTCTAGACATAATTGCCGATCTACCCACAGCTTTCTGTGCCGGTCGTAGAACGAAAATTTTGAGAAATCGGCTGTTAATCTCGTAAAGTCTTGTGTTTTCCATGTATTTACATGAAATTGGGACGGTCTTTTTCGGTCTTTAGGACGGCACTTTTTTGTGGTTGCTTCAAATGACTCCATATGGAATAGGGATAATCTAAACATAATTGCCGATCTACCCACAGCTTTTTGTGCCGGTCGTAGAACAAAAATTTTGAGAAATCGGCTGTTAAACTCGTAAAGTCTTGTGTTTTCCATGTATTTACATGAAATTGGGACGGTCTTTTTCGGTCTTTAGGACGGCACTTTTTTGTGGTTGCCTCAAATGACTCCATATGGAATAGGGATACTCTAGACATAATTGCCGATCTACCCACAGCTTTTTGTGCCGGTCGTAGAACAAAAATTTTGAGAAATCGGCTGTTAAACTCGTAAAGTCTTGTGTTTTCCATGTATTTACATGAAATTGGGACGGTCTTTTTCGGTCTTTAGGACGGCACTTTTTTGTGTTTGCTTCAAATGACTCCATATGGAATAGGGATACTCTAGACATAATTGTCGATCTATTTACAGCTTTTTGTCCCGGTCGTAGAACAAAAATTTTGAGAAATGGGCTGTTAAATGCGTAAAGTCTTCTTTTTTCCATGTATTTACATGAAATTGGGACGGTCTTTTCCGGTCTTTAGGGCGGCACTTTTTTGTGGTTGCTTCAAATGATTCCATATGGAACAGGGATACTCTAGACATAATTGTCGATCTATTTACAGCTTTTTGTCCCGGTCGTAGAACAAAAATTTTGAGAAATCGGCATTTAAACTCATAAAAAAATGGGTTTTGTGGTCCTAAAAAAATTTAAAATCAAATAACTCAAAAACTTTTGATCTCAGGGCTTTCGGATATTCAGTGGTCAAGTTCTTCAGGTAAAGAGCAACAAAAATGCGATTGGACTTTTTATCGTGTGGGCAATACTTACCAAGATATTGGCTTTTTAAAATTTTCCGGAATGCGAATTTTTAATTCAAAATTTCGGACCTATTGAGTCGACACATGGATAGAGGAAGGCTGTTCCATATTTTTCTTTGTTGTCTTTCTTTTGAAAATTTCATCCGTTTTGCTCTATCTTGCTTAGTTTTTGAGATATCAGCATTTTTCATTTTTAATGAAAAAAAAATGGAGAAATTTTCTAATTTTTGGTTAAGATAACACTAAACTAATTTAATATTTCATTTTCGTCCCTTGATTGATTGTAAAAGTTGTTCTTAATTAAAATTCAATATAAAAAAAAAATTGAAAACCGGTCTACCCGGATAGACCGGTCGACCGACAGTCCGGTTAACCGGGTAGACCGGGTTACCCGGGTAGACCGGTCTACCCGGGTAGACCGATGAACAAAAAGACCGGTCTACCCGGGTAGACCGGTCAGACCGGGTACCCGGTCTTAAACCCGGTCTACCCGGGTAGCCCGGGTAGACCGAAACCCGGGTAATGGGGGGCTCTAGTTTGGATATATAAAACAAATGCAACCAATACATATAGGGCATTCCATGCCAAACAATTCGGGACACGACCCCTTCGATTTCGTTAATTTTTTGATATGTTTTAGTATGTATAAAATACAACTTGCACACCAGCCTTTTATTCCAAGTTACACCCTAAAAAAATGAGTGCAGTTTCCTACTATAAATTGGGTAAATTTCAACAAATTCAAAAAATATACTACTATAAATTAAGTAGATTTCCAATATTTTTAAGTAGAATTACGCATTTTGTGTAAATTTACCCAATTTATAGTAGGAAACTGAAATCATTTTAAATAGAGTGTAGTTGTATTCGCGAAATTCGCGATTTAAAATTGTAATGCTTAAGTACCTCAAAAATAATTTTTTATGCTTTCAGGATGAATTTTAAATATAAATTTATAAAATGCATTTGTTTTTTTTTTAAACTTTTGTTTCTGTATTATATCGGGATTTCATATTTTTAATCCCGGGATTTTCGGGATCCCGATTTTTTATTATTTATAAATATTTTTCCATAATTTTTATATAATTGAATTTTGTGGTACACAAAATAAAAAAAAAATCGACAAAAGTTTCGTCTGGTATCATTTTTTTGTGGAAGCAAAAGGTGCACACAAAAAATTATTGGCTAAAAATTTTCAATTAAATGTATTGATAAACAAAAATTAAATGAGTCAATCAATGTTTTGATTAAAATTTTTGCTATTTTTTGTTACAAATTTTCAACATACCAGATTTTTTTTTCGCTTTAATTTATTTGAATAGCCCTAGTAAAAAAGTTTTGATATAATAATATATAATTTGATACAATCATATTAAATTATATATAACTTTTTATATATTCAGATCTAATTTTATCTAAGATATATTGCGGCTCCATTTTCTTATCTGAGGTTATACATAAATATATCTGACTTTATGTACTTATATAAATCTATATTAATTTATATAAAATAAGATCAACTGGATTTAATTGGATGTGACCAAAATTCGGAATTGGATATCTAATGAAGATCTTTGGCTGCAGGCTGGTTGTTGTCCAATCGAATTCGATATACGAAGACGAAAATGGACTTGGATTGGTCATATTCTTAGAAGACCACAAAATGATATTGCTAGAGAAGCTCTTGATTGGAATCCTCAAGGTCAACGCCGGCAAGGACGACCTCGCAACACATGGATACGTTGCACAAGAAAGGAACTTGAATCAGCACAAACAACTTGGAATCAAATCAAACTACTTGCAAGAGACAGAAATAGTTGGAGAGAATTCGTTAACGCCCTATGTTCCTCGTGAACATTATATTTAAGTATATACTTGTTATATTAAGGTATAAGTACTGTACATATTTAAATAAATAAAGGACATATATATATATAAAATTCGGATCTAATTGTATCACTTCTAATATTTGTGTATATAATATAATACAATTAGATCAATATCTGATCCAACTTGATACAGCCAATTTTGAGATCAAATTAGATCTTAAAAACTTTTTTTTTACTCGGGAGATTAATTCAAAAATATACAAAATAATCGGGCTTTACTTTTTTTATTGTTGGCAACATATTGGAAAGCAAAAAAGATGCATTTTTTGATAGTTTTGTCATAAGCTTACAATTCATTTGTTAAATCAATCATTATTTTGATTGACTTTAAACAAAAAATTGATCAAATTTTTGATCAAAATCGAAAAAATGTTTGATTGAAAAAATTTTCAATCAATCACCTACAATTTGATGATTGGTATAACAATTTTTTTAATTGGAGGAATTTCAATCAAAAAAGTGATTGAATCCGCGTTTTTGTTGATTGAAATTAGTTTTAAATTTTTTCTGTGTGAATCGTTTGCGAAATGTGAAGCTTGCAACGAAAGAGCTTTTGACACATCTTAATTGCCTAAAACCCAGTTCTTACAGTCAAAAACAGTTTTGAGAAACATTTTTCGTTCTAATCTTTCAATATACTGTAATAGAATTAAGAAATTGCTAAAAATATTTTCTTAAAAAACATTTTTGCTTATAGAATCGCTAGATCGACATAAAATCGATCGAGGATTATAAATATATATACTTAATGGGGTCCTAGACCAATATTTCGATGTGTTACAAACGGTATGATAACTGTATAATATTCAAAACTCTCTATCTTCCATTTTCACGAAAATAACTTTTTGATGGCCCTCATCAATGGTGTGAAATTCAGAACAAAAAATTTTTTTTTGCTATTTTATTTGCTTTTTTTGGTTTTCTCTATCTCTTACACAATTAATTTTTCTGAATGCAAAACCCTCTATCTTTTCAAATTAATTTATAAATATTATTTTTGAATAATTTCATCATGCATTAAATGTTTTCATACTAAATTTTGCATTCTGAATAGGGTATTCAATCGATTAACCGTTAATCGGTTAACCGATTAATTTTGGTCGATTAACTGTTCGAATAATTTAAAATTACCTATTTTCAAATAACAAAAAAACCGATTAATTTGTGTCGATTAACCGATTAACCGAAATGTCTCTTCTTTTTGTACTTTTACTTATTTTTTTGTATTGATGTTTCATTTTTTATTCAAATTACAGTTCTGCTAAAAGAAGTTTAGGTATAAAAATAATATTAAACTAATATTTTATTGAGGTCCTAAAAAGATATTTCGGTTCCAAAAAAATTAGCTTGGTAACCCTAGCTTATTTTTTTATATATTTCAAAAACTATACATTTTTCAAATAGTTGTGTATGCTCTTAATCTACATAAATCTGGACTTAGAACTGATGTATCTCATCTTTAGATATTTATATTTTTTTTTTAACAATACTGCATAAACTCTGATTTTAGCAATGTTTGCATTTCTTCACATTAAATTGGCGCCAAATTTCAAATTTCATTATGAGGTTATATTTTTCAAGTTGGTGCCATTTTCTGTTGGGGTAATTTTTTAGGGTGCCATACAAAAGTTCTTTATTTTGGCTAATATTGTAGAGGGTATTTTAAGCTTCGGCATAGCGGATCTAGATTTCTTACTTGTTTATTAATAAAATTCTTAAAAGTACATACAATTCGTGGTGTTATATTCAATTTAAATTTTAAATTGATATTATTCGGTTAATCGAATAATTTTCATTTAACCGATTATTAACCGATTAAATCTCAACCCCGATTAATTATTTGCTCGATTAACCGATTAAGTTAGAACCTGGATTAATTGAATACCCTAATTATGAACATGAATTTGTCAACAAAATTCCAGAACCACGATTTTGACTTTTTTTAAAAATATGGCTCAAAATTGGGATGTCTTGTGTACATTATGAAACAAAAATGTTAGTCTTAAAAATCGCGATGCTGATCAGCATCTGTGGACCAAAATCGCGATTTTAATTTTTTTACTATTTTTTACATAACATATTCAACAGTTTGTCAACTTTTGAGATGAATTCGTTAAAAAAAAATATTTTTTGTTTTAAAAATCAGCACCTGTGGACCGAAACCACGATTTCGGAATTTTTTATAAGCCGTTAGCATTAATAAATCACGTTAAAAATTTACCGGTGTCGTAAATGAAATCAAAATTCGTTTTTATTATAATGCAAAACTCTATCTATATTCATGTACTTAATATTTTTGAGAAACAAAACCCTCTATCTATCATAAAATCCACAATAGTACAAAATTTTAAAAACGAATTATATGTGCGATTCAGTAGTTAATTTAAAACAAAATTTTAGAATATCGAATTTTATTTACTCTAACAATACGCGAAATAAACAGTTTTTTGGCTCTCCTGAAAAGTTGTGTTTTTTAGATAGAAGGTTTTAAATATAGGCCCTCGATATACCCTCTATCCAATACCGGTTATAAGGGCACACTGGGCACGTGCCCAGGGCTCCGACGTAAGGGGGCACAAATTGTCAATAAATTCAATTATACGAAAATAGACCAAATTTTTTTTGTGTGTTTTTAAAGAAAATTTCACATTTTCTTTCCGAAAATTTTTCATATTCTAACAGATTTGTAGAATACATCTGAGATTTTTTCTAATGGAGAAATTTGTCCTATATCAAAAGTCTCAAATTCATAGAAATTGTTCCTACATAAAAAGTTTCAGATTGTGAAATATTTTTCGTACAGAAAAAGTTTCAGATTCTGAGATTTTAAAAGTCTAAAGTTCATAGAAGCTTGCCAAAATAAAAGTCTCAGGCTTTGAGATATTTTTCTTATAGAAAAAATCTCAGATTCTGAGACATTATTCGTTTAGGAAAAGTCTGAAATTCTTTTTCTATACTAAAAATGTCTCAGATTTTGAGACATTTTTCGTAAAGAAAGTCTCAGATTCTAACAAATTTTTCGTATAGAAAAAGTGTCAGATTCTAAGACATTTTTCATATAGAAAAAGTCTCAGATTCTGAGACATTTTTCGTATAGAAACAGTTTTAGACTCTACGGCATTTTTCGTATAAAAAAAATGAGGTATTTTTCGTATAGAAAAAGTCTCATATTCTGCGATATTTTCATATAGATAACATTTAAAAAGTCTCATATTCTGAGACATTTTTCGTCTGGAAAAAGTATCAGATTCTGAGACGTTTTTCGCATAGAAAAATACTTAGATTCTAAAACATGTTTCGTATAGAAAGTCTCATATTCTGAGACATATTTCATATAGAAAAAGTCTCAAATGCTGAGACATTTTTCGTATAGAAAAAGTCTTAGATTCTGAGACTGAGTCTTTGATTCTGAAAAATTTTTCGTGTAAATAAAGTATTAGATTCTGAGACATTTATCGTATTGAGGAAGTCTCAGATCTGAGATGTTTTTCGTATAAAAAAATCTCAAATACTCAAACATTTTTCGTACCAAAATATTCTTAGATTCTAAAAAATTGTGCGTAAAGAAATTATCACATATTCTGAGACATTTTTTGTATAGAACAAATTTTAGATTCCAAGAAATTTTTCATATCGAAAAAGCTTCAGATTCTGTGTCAGTTTTCGTATAGGAAATGTCTCAAATTCTGAGATAGAAAAGGTCTTATTAAAACCAAATTGTTTTACGCAAATATCATGGTTTTAATAAGTAAAGAAAAATTACCTCAAGCAGGAATATCCCTACTCAAAATTATTGTTTGTTAGGTTCTTTGTCTTAAAAACGGTAATAACACTAGCTTACAAAATAAAAAATATGTTCTGCGCACGAAACGTGACTATATTTTTTTATATACTGCAGACCACTAAACCCAAAAAAAATATATCAAAAAAGTTTTTCACGGATTCAGTAATTAAAAAAATTTTTTTTTTTTGCGTTTTTTTGATGTTTTTCGACTATTTCCGTTATATCTTGAGTTGTATACATGCGATCTACTCGAGATAAAAACCATGTTAATGACAATCATATTTGCAACAAATCATTTTTTAATCAGATCATTAGATTAGGGTCATATAGTCGCAACAAAAAGTCGACTTTTCGACTTTTTTCAATTTCAAAAATGTCGACTTTCCGACTTTTTTCAATTTTAAACAAGTCGATTTTTCGACATTTCGACTTTTTTCAAATTTTAAAAAGTCGACTTTTCGACCTTTCGACTAACTCATGAATTTGTCATTTTTGCTTCACATACAAATTACATGGGAACAACGAAATGCAAATAGCTTCAGCTTTTGTTAAACTCCGCTGTCATTTGAGAATTTTTTCAGAAGAAATTATTTTCATCTGGCAAAAGTAAACAAAAACAAATCAAGTCAATAAAATCGAAAAAAAAAATCGAAAACACAAGTCGACTTTTTAACAACAAAAAAGTCGATTTGAACTTTTCGACTTTTTCATACAAAAAGTCGATTAATCGACTTTTCGACTATAGAACCCTACATTAGATAAATTTTGAATTAGCTTAGATATGTCAAAAATACGTTATTTCAGCAATAGCATCAAAATTTGGATGGTCGACAAAAATAGAAATCGTAACAAATAATTTTTTTTTATGATTTTTCTTTTAAGCCTGAACCTTAACAAAGATAACAAAGTCGGTTTGATGAAAATCTGGATATCACCGAAGTTATAACTAATTATATAAAAAAACACACTAAAAACACTAAGGTATTTAACCAATTTTTTTTTTGTTTTTGTATTTAAAATACAAAAAAAATACAATGGAAATTTTATGTGCAGTTTCCTCCACGAAAGATGTATCAAGATCTGAGAATTCCTCTTAAGATAAAAGGTCTCAAATTTCGCAATTAATACTATCCTCATTAATTATCTGTAAATATGTGACTGATAATTCTGTTGAAAATTCTGAGACTTTTTGTTTGATAAAAGAGAGTAAGAATTTTTTCTCACGTGTCTAATTCTGATACCTTTTTAAAAAAAATAAATTTTCAACATCCGGAAATTTTTGTAAGAAATTTTTTGAAAACTTTCATTTGAAAACTACTTTAAACTGTTTTAAAACAAGGGGTAAAGTAAAAACTTAAAAGTGTCTCATATATTATGTAAATCGGTCTAGCATTACACTCAAAAAAACCTTGTAAAATTACAAGAAAAACTTGTAACATTTTTTGTGCTACCTCCTATTTGATAAAAATTCCTAGTAATTTTACAAGCTTTTTACCATCATTTTGTAATTTTACAAGATTTTTACCAATAAATTTTCACGATTAAATTTACAAGGAGGTTTCGTAACTTTACTAGAATTTTTGCTACCTCCTATTTTACGAGAATTCCTAGTAATTTTACAAGCTTTTTACCAATAATTTTGTAATTTTACAAGCTTTTTATCAATAAAATTGTAAATTTACATTTATTTTGGCGCAATAAAAATTACAAGGAATTCTCGTGAATTTACTATACTTTTTTTTGTAAAATTATCTTGGAAATTTGTAAAATTACCAAAAAAAATTGTAAAATTACAAAAAAAATGAAAATTTCGATCCAAATTTGTTTGTTAAAAAACAAAACAAGCAAAACTGTCAAATATTGGTAAAATGGGATTACGAGACTTTTCCTAGTAATTTGACAAAGTTTTTTTTTGTTTGTAGTTCACTTGTTAGCATTTATTTAAAGTAAAGAAAAAAATCTGGGGTCTTTCACACTCAAAAAAAAAAAAACCTTGTAAAGTTACCAAAAAATCTCGTGGTTTACGAGGCTATTCTCGTAAAACAGGAGGTAGGTAAAATTCTCGTAAAATTACGAGAATTTCCTCGTAATTTTGAATGCGACAAAAATTGGCAAAATAACAAATTTTATTGGTAAAAATATTGTTTAAAACAGGAAAAATAAAAAAAAATGGTAAGCTTTCAAGAAAAAATGGTAAATATGTTCAAAAAATGCTAAATTTACAAACCAAAATGGTAAATTTACAAACCAAAATGGTAAATTTACAAACCAAAATGGTAAATTTACAAAAAAAAAAAAAAAATTTTGTTAAAAAACATAAATCCTCGTAATAAAATCATTTTTGTAAAATAACAGTTTTTTTTTGTAAATTAACTAGAATCCTCGTAATAATTTTTTCAAAATTTTGTCAACTTTTTTTTTTAAATATTTAAAAAAAAAAAAAAAATATATTTTTTTTTTGTTAAACAACATAAACTCTCGTATAACATAATTTTTGTAAAATAACAGTTTTTTTGTAATTCAACTAGAATCCTCGTAATAAAAACTTTGTTGTAAAATTACAGTTTTTTTTGTAAAACAATCTTTCAAAATGGTAAAATACAATTACGAAAATAAACTTGTAAAATTACCAATAAAACTGTAGTTCTCGTTTGAGCAAAGTACAAGATTTTTTTTTTAAAAAACAAGGAAAATTGGTAAGTATTGGTAGAACGGGATTACAAGGCATTTTAACAGACGTTTTATCAGTTTATTTTTTTGAGTGTACCGTTATTTCGATAAGTTATAAACAGGGAAACCAAAAATATGCAGTATTATGTTTTTCCTGCACATTGTATTGATAAATGGGTAAGGTATTTATCCGTTCCAGAAGTCTTTAAGAAATATGGCATTGATTTGTTAAAGCATATTTTTGCATATTTTAGCTTTAAGAGCATATTTTTGCATATTTTTAGAGCATTTTTTCACTTTTTAGAGCATTTTTTTTTTAATTTTAGGAGCATTTTTCCAATTTTTAGAGCATTCTTTCTAGAGTATTCAAAACCGAAATCGAAAACCGGTTAACCGGTTTTTTCATTTTTAGAAATTCGACCGGTTTCGAATAAAAAGTTAACCGGTTAACCGGTTTTTATAAAAAGTTATAATATAATGATTTAAAATATGAATTGACATTACACAGTTTTTAGAAACACTCACAAAACTTAGCGGTACTTCCATAACCAGCTTGTGGATATGTTGGTATGTAAATATCAATATATCAACGAGTTCCGGAAGTCCGTCTCTTCGTTTAATATTGAAATCAATATATATTTTTTAAATCTGGCACCTTGGAGTTCTACTTATGGCAAACCATTTTTTAAATTCTCCTTTTGAAATTGTTGAAATCTGAATTTCAAATTCCGATGTCTGAATTTATTATTAATTGTGCTCTTTAAACAATTCAATAAAAACAAATTTGTAAATAAAATCTCTACGGATTTCCGCTCGCAATTGCAAAGAACTGAAGTTTAGTTGTTACTTTCTGTCGAAGTTTCCAGCGAAATTGTGCGACGTAAACGGTGTCATACAGATGATACTATTTTCGCTATGACTTATCGATTTTGTGTTTATTGGGTTATGCCTATTTTGTAAAATATAATTAAGTTTAATTAATTTTTAACCTGAAGAATAAAAACCGAAAAAACCGGTTTAACCGGTTTATTTGGTAAAACCGAAACCGGAAACCGGTTTTTCAAAAATAAGCTTTTTCGAATAAACCGAAAACCGGTTTTTGAAAATGGCCGGTTTTTTGAATACACTAATTCTTTCCCAATTTTTGTATAACAACATTTATTTTAATTTTTTTTTTCATTTTTGTGGGATGTTTTTTTTTAATTTTGTAAGTATATTGAAATAAGTTTTTGATTTTGTTTTCTTGTCATTTTGATATATCTGGTAACTCTGTTAGAAAACAAAAATTACATTGAAGAACAATTTCTAACTTTTTCCAAAAATACGGGGTTCGGACAATTGATTCCCTTTGGTCTGTTCTTGCCTCATATCGGTATATGAAACTATGTTTTCTTTAGTCTTCTTTAGATTTGACTCTAACTACCCCACAAAATGGTATTTTTTGGGTATATTCTCTAACAAATTGTAAAAAACATCACAAAAAAGGGGACATAATTTTTTTTAAAAGCATATTTTTATTGTTTTTAGAGCATATTTTCAGTTTTTAAGGGCATTTTTTAAGCGCATAAAACGTGTTTTTTAGAGCATATTTTTGGTTTCCCTGGTTATATAGAAAGAAATTGGAAATTTTAAAATTGTATCAAATGAGTCGTGGTAGTACCACGGTACTTTTGAAGGTCAAAATGTACAAAAAAAAGTACAATTGTACTAACTGCAACATCCCTGTCCGATATTGTGCGATTTGGTATGGAATGCCCCATATGTATTCATACATATTATCAAAGCAGAAAAGTGTCGACAGAGAACGCGCGGATGCGCAACTGAACTTCCTGTTTTAAACACAACAGATCCATATAGTCATCTGTAGTGTTTTTTACAATATCATAAAATATACACACACATTAGGATGACAATTATTTATTTTAAACAAGTAAGAGTTTTAAATTCAGCTGTGCCGATTTTTTTTATTAATCTCAAAGAGGTAAAAAAAATAATAAAAGTTACCAGGAGCGATAAATGTTAACAAATTGATATTAAAAATAATATTCTATGATTATTATATTTAAAGAGTGCGGGACAAAAACATAACGTTTTTTAATCCCCCTAGTCCAAGTGAAGGTCTTTGAATTTCTTCTGACATAAAATTTTTCATTTATTAAACCAAATTACAAAAAAAAATTGTTTTTTCAACAGTGCCAACTAAGGTGAACCCAGGTTGGCAAATCATCGAACAAGTTTTCACATATTCTATGAATTAATGATAATCCTATGAACTTTTTCATATGCTCTGGCTTCTATGATTTCTGTTTCATAGATTCTATGGCTGGCTTCTAATGATTGTTTTCATAGAATGAATGTACATTTTCATAGCAGTAATGAACATAATTCTTTCTGTGTGACATCTCATTTTGCACATTAATTGGCCACTTATATGCAGAATAGTAAAAACCATTCACGCTAAAGAAAGCCACGTGCCTTTATATTTTTAAAATTACCAAAAAAACTGTTTACACCTTAGAGCCGGCGCTCAATAAAAAAAAATCTAAACTAAACTTGGTGTCACCTTAATATACATAATAAATAATAATAAAACTCGTAATAATGAATTTTCAATCTACAATGTTTAATAATAAATAGAAACAAGTGTTGTGAAATGACTGACCATAAATTAACATGGAGTTGATCATTGCAGACCATGGACGTATACAGGGGGTGGGCACAGGGGCACGTGCCCCGGCCCTTTTCGATTTGAAATTTTTTTAAAATATAATACACAACAATGCATTATACAAGAAAAATACACAAGTTTTTAAAAATTTTGGGTTTTTAAGAAAGGATTTTAGTTTTTTATAAAAACTAGTGTTTCCAATTCGGTCAATAGATTAACCGATTGCTCTATTTCGGTTAATGTCGAAACAAATAATTTAAAACGCGTATAATTTATCGACGCGTATAATTTATCGATTTATCGATTGAATGAAATAAATTGAATAAAAATTATGCATCAGGATCAAGAAAATAAATTTCTATACAAAAATTTCAAACTATAAGATTCTAAGACACTATTTCTATATTTAAATCAAAGATTCTCAGCTTTAATTTTTATAGGAAATTCTCCGGTTCTTAAAAGTTTTTTTCTATAAAAAAAAAGTTTAAGATTCCAACACATTTTTTCATCAGAAAACTTTATAGTTTAGATATTTTTTTATTGAACAATTTTTAGATTCTGAAACATTTTCTACTTAGAAAACTTTTAAACTCTTAGTATTTATTTTATAGAGAAACTATCAGATTCAGGAACAAATTTTCTATAAAAACTTTTTAGGTGCTGTGACTTTTTTTTTATAAAAAACTTAAATTTTGAAACATTTTTTATAGAAAAATCCTCATATGGAACCATGCAACAAGCTTACACTTGAAACCGCTCGATCACTAGGCATATTTTTATGAATATGAATTTGGGATATCTAACAAAAATTTTGGGATAAAAACTAAAATTTTCAATCTACCGCTTTTTCCGGGTTTAAATTGCACAAATGCAATTTCGAATTTTCATGAAAACTATACTCAAAAATAAACCTCAAAAATCTGTTGAAAATACACCTATTTTGAGCTATATGATAAATCTGCTGATTTTAGCAGACGCGGTTTGCTAAATTTCTGTCTGGGTAATCTACATAGGTCGAGCCAGCAGAAAAAAGTGTCAAGACAGCAGAAAAATCTGATTTTAGCTGATTTTACCAGAAAAATCTGCTGATTTTAGATAAGAAATCTGAACATCTAAAATGTGTATTATTAATATAAGTAGTAGTGTAGTCCTAGTTTGAAATAAATATAAATCGGTGATGACTAAACAAATATTTTGGAAGTTGTGACCACCAACCCCCCCCCCCCCCCCCCCTCTGTTTGACCATAATACAAAACTTCACATTTGTTTTTAACAAACTCAGTCAAGTAATTTTATTTCAAAATTCTTTTATAATATCAATAAATAGTGTTTGTTAAATTTCTTTGTTGAAAAAAAAAAAAATAATAATTTGTCAGATCAATAAATTGTGTTTGTTGAATTTCTATGTTGAAAAAAAACAAAATCCTTTTTTCAACAATCAAAATTTACAAACGTATATTTTTTGGCCTCCTAAACACAAATATGTCGTCAGAAAAGTTGTATCGAATCGCCTTCTCGAGATATAGGCGTTTTCATTTTCAGTGTCTATCAAAACCGAAAAATTATTTAATATTGGAAAAGTTAAAGTCAGTCATTTATACTTTTTTTTATTCGAATTTTCAATAAATTTACCTAGGTTAGGATGGCGGTGTACGATTTACACCTCGCATAGACATTTTGTTCCATAGCGATACCACAAAACTTTTTTTTCGCTAGCGGCGAATCTAAGATCCATTCGTGTTATATCCTCCAAAGTATTAAAGGTTATATGACTAGTAATAGACAGTGACAAAGTATTAGTGCTGGGTTGAATAGTTCAGTAAAGTGATCGCTCTTTTCAGCTCAGCTCTTTTGAGTGAAGTATTTCATTCTTAAAGCTCAATAGGTCTTTTATTCATTTTGAGTTGTGTTGTAGCTCTTTTGTTAAATTTGTGAATAAATAGAACGGTTCAGATCTTGTTTATTTTATTTTTTTTATTAATAAGAAGAAGAATTTCATTAAAAAAATAAAAATATCTGCCTGTTTGGACTTTTTATGAAATTTTATAAGGGTTTTTTTACAGAAGGAATTTAAAAAAAATGGTTTAAAGTAGTGCCCCCCATTTCCCGGTTCTCGGTATTACCGGGAATACCGGTATTCCCGGTTCTGGAACCGGTTTCCCGGTTCTAGACATATTCCCAGGAATACCGGTATTCCCGGTTCCAATCCTGGTACCGGTTCTCAAAAACCAAAAAATACTATACCATAAAATATTTAAATTACACTATTTAATCAGTATTTCAGTAATATCTATTTTTACTAAAATTAAAAAAATAAAACGGAAATGGTATTTTTCACATGTTTTGTATTTTTTTTTGGTAAAAGCAAAAAAAAAAAAAATAATTGCACAAAATTTTACAAAATAGATATACCGGCAAGTCCGGGAATACCGTCAGAACCGGAACCGGGAATACCAGTATTCCCGGGAATACCGGGAATGAATTAAGAACCGGGAAACCGGTACCATTTCCCGGTAATACCGAGAACCGGGAATACCGGTATTCCCGGTACTACGGTACTGACCGCAGGCACTAGTTTAAAGTTATCAAATTTATAATAAACAATGTCAATTTATAAAAACACTTTTCGAAACACATTATTTTTTGGATTGGAATTTGGTGTAAATATCAAAAATGGCATCTGGAAAAACTTAAAATGAATGAATGAAAAAGATAGTGAAAGATGAAAAAGATCAAGAATGATTAACTGACAAAAGAGTTAAAGAGATAAAAGAGCGGATATGAACGAACTAGTTCACATAGCTCAGTTGAGTGAATCATTCAGTTGATATACTTCGTTAAAGAGCAACACAACTCTACAAAGTATGTATTGTATAGTTTCATCCACTCTTGGTGAGGCGCATCTTCTACAACTGGGGTCTGGGATGAGTCTAATAATCCTAGCATGAATGCCGATAAGACAGTGACTAGTTATTATTCCCGTCAGAGTTCGAGATTCCCTTCTCTTAAGTGGGAAAAGGTATTTAGTTTTCCCTTTGTCATAAGTTGGCCATAAAGTTCTGCTGATTTTGCATGTTGTTAGTTGTATCCACTTCCTTCATGTTCGCTATTGCAACATTTATGGAATCTCGTCTTTGTTTAAAGTGTTGGAGCGGTGGTAAAACTAGCACCGTTGTACCTACACCATCAGATCCAAGTTTCGCGAGTTCGTCTGCCATGGACGTATTCAGGGGGGGGCCCGGGCCACCTCTTTTGGATTGAAAATATTTAAGCAACAAACATAAGTTTTTTTAGTTTTTTAAATATTTTGGTTTTTGAAGAAAAGTTTTAAATATCTTTTTATAAGAACACTTGATTTTGTGTAAATTTTCGTTTTTAAACAGAAATTTTTATTGAAATATCTGTAAAATATGTATCGGAAACACATTATATGGGTTTTATTTAATGAAAATTATGTTTTAGGATCAAATAAAGTCTCGAATTTTTTTTTTAATATTTGTTTTTGTTAAACAACTCAGCAAAAAAAGAACATACTAAAATGTTAATAAAAAGTAGTTCGACAGCTGCTAAAGTAGTTCTAACTCTGGTGAAACACTAGTGAATTTAACGTAGCGATGTCGCGCAAAATATGTAGTATTTTTAACATTTTTTAAGTACATATAAAGTAGCACTCATACTGTTGTCGTAGTTTAAGATTTTATGTGTATAGTTTAACTACATCTTTAAGATCAGTATATAAAAGCAATTTTGCACTAATTAAAAAGTGTCTTTTTAGAACCCATTAGGAAGTAGATTTAGTAAGCGATGCTAACGATGCCAATGTTCTAATAACACAACTAAAGATGGAAAATTCGACTAGGACGCGACCTCATACAATTGATTATAACTGCTCTGCTGGTCAAAAATTCTGCCTCCAAACTTTTTATCACGTCAGGTTTTTGAAAAAATGTAGGTCAAAGTTTAAAAAAATCGCAATTTTGGTCAACTTATAGCGGATGAACCCGATGTGCTACACGGTTGGGAAATGTGCACAATAGTGCCATTTTTTGGCACTATTGAATGGTCAGTGGCACCACAAATAATAGTTTTGGCCCTTTTTCATTCTCTTCAAATATCGATGTTTTTACTAAAAAGTGGCAATTACAAAAAAGCAAGGTTGGCAATCGAAACGAATAACGGTATCGATATCGGTATTGGTATCGTTTTTTTTATTTATTTCGGTATCGGTATTGGTATCGTTTTTTTATTTATTTCGGTATCGGTTACGGTATTTGAGTTGAATTGGTTACGGTATTACCGATACCGAAACGTCCATACCGGCACGTACCGTTATTATCGAAAAAAATCCTTAAAATATAAAAAACGAATAAAAACTTAAATTTTTTTTTTCACTTTTAATACTAAACACGTATTTACGTATTTATTTTTAGCATTTTTGCTAAAATGCCCATTGCGTATGAGTAATATTTATGCAATTAATAATACTCACTCGCAACGTTAAAACAAGAAAATACAAGCAAATTACAAAATTGTAATGAAATTTAAAATTCAAATGCGATTTTCTCGAAAAAAAAAACGAAAAACACGTGTCTGAATTTTTTTCTGTGGATGGACAAACATCTAAACTTAAAAAAAAAAAAACAGGGTTGGCAACCGATACCCACCTAGAATAACGGTATTTGGCTATTGTACCGCAATCAATAAAGATATGAACATTTTCAAAAGCGATTGCGAAAGTTAATGAAATTTCTACACCATTTACAGATGTAATTCGAAAAAGATCAATTGTAATTCGAAGATTCTATTTGTAATTCGAAGATTCCATTTGTAATTCGAAGATTCCATTTGTAATTCGAAGATTCCATTTGTAATTCGAATACTCCAATTGTAATTCGAAGATTCCATTTGTAATTCGAAGATTCCAATTGTAATTCGAAAAAGATCAATTGTAATTCGTAAAAGATCAATTGTAATTCGAAAAAGATCAATTGTAATTCGAAAAAGATCAATTGTAATTCGTAAAAGATCAATTGTAATTCGAAAAAGATCAATTGTAATTCGTAAAAGATCAATTGTAATTCGTAAAAGATCAATTGTAATTCGAAGATTCCAATTGTAATTCGTAAAAGATCAATTGTAATTCGAAAAAGATCAATTGTAATTCGAAGATTCCAATTGTAATTCGTAAAAGATCAATTGTAATTCGAAAAAGATCAATTGTAATTCGTAAAAGATCAATTGTAATTCGTAAAAGATCAATTGTAATTCGTAAAAGATCAATTGTAATTCGAAAAAGATCAATTGTAATTCGTAAAAGATCAATTGTAATTCGAAAAAGATCAATTGTAATTCGAAAAAGATCAATTGTAATTCGTAAAAGACCAATTGTAATTCGAAAAAGATCAATTGTAATTCGAAAAAGATCAATTGTAATTCGTAAAAGATCAATTGTAATTCGTAAAAGATCAATTGTAATTCGAAAAAGATCAATTGTAATTCGAAAAAAATCAATTGTAATTCGAAAAAGATCAATTGTAATTCGTAAAAGATCAATTGTAATTCGTAAAAGATCAATTGTAATTCGAAAAAGATCAATTGTAATTCGAAAAAGATCAATTGTAATTCGAAAAAGATCAATTGTAATTCGTAAAAGATCAATTGTAATTCGTAAAAGATCAATTGTAATTCGAAGATTCCATTTGTAATTCGAAGATTCCATTTGTAATTCGAAGATTCCAATTGTAATTCGAAAAGCAACGAGTAAAAAATCGTTTCTTACGCCTTTAAAAACATTGTTTTTTTTTGTTGATTTACTCGTTGGTTTTCGAATTACAATTGGAATCTTCGAATTACAAATGGAATCTTCGAATTACAAATGGAATCTTCGAATTACAATTGATCTTTTACGAATTACAATTGATCTTTTTCGAATTACAATTGATCTTTTTCGAATTACAATTGATCTTTTTCGAATTACAATTGATCTTTTACGAATTACAATTGATCTTTTACGAATTACAATTGATCTTTTTCGAATTACAATTGATCTTTTTCGAATTACAATTGATCTTTTTCGAATTACAATTGATCTTTTACGAATTACAATTGATCTTTTACGAATTACAATTGATCTTTTTCGAATTACAATTGATCTTTTTCGAATTACAATTGATCTTTTTCGAATTACAATTGATCTTTTACGAATTACAATTGATCTTTTTCGAATTACAATTGATCTTTTTCGAATTACAATTGATCTTTTTCGAATTACAATTGATCTTTTTCGAATTACAATTGATCTTTTTCGAATTACAATTGATCTTTTACGAATTACAATTGATCTTTTACGAATTACAATTGATCTTTTTCGAATTACAATTGATCTTTTACGAATTACAATTGGAATCTTCGAATTACAATTGATCTTTTTCGAATTACAATTGATCTTTTACGAATTACAATTGGAATCTTCGAATTACAATTGATCTTTTACGAATTACAATTGATCTTTTACGAATTACAATTGATCTTTTTCGAATTACAATTGATCTTTTACGAATTACAATTGATCTTTTTCGAATTACAATTGATCTTTTTCGAATTACAATTGATCTTTTACGAATTACAATTGATCTTTTTCGAATTACAATTGGAATCTTCGAATTACAAATGGAATCTTCGAATTACAATTGGAGTATTCGAATTACAAATGGAATCTTCGAATTACAAATGGAATCTTCGAATTACAAATGGAATCTTCGAATTACAAATAGAATCTTCGAATTACAATTGATCTTTTTCGAATTACATCTGTAAATGGTGTAGTATTTTAAATGTGCCACTTCGTGTTTCTACCGGTTCATTTTCGAAATATAGGTCAATACCTTTATAATACCGTTTGAAACGGTATTATAACGGTATTGGCCTATATAACTAAAACGAACCGGTAGAAACACGTAGTGACACATTTAAATTACTAGAAATTTCATCAGATTTCATAATCGCTTTTGAAAATGCCCATATCTTTATTGGTTGCGGTACAATAGCCAAATACCGTTATTCTAGGTGGGTATCGGTTGCCAACCCTGAAAAAAAATTAAAAAAACAAAAAAAAGAGAATTAGAGTTGTCCAAACCGGTTTCCGAATTATTAAAAAAACCGGTTTTTTGGCTTTTTCACGGGGTTTCCAAGCCGGTTTTTAAAACCGGTTGTTTTCTAGTTATTCGAAAAACCGGTTTTTTTGTGTCGAATTATTCGACATTTTCGAATATATAATACTTAATTTTTTTGTCATCATTTGTTACAAATTTTGTAAAATACAACTCTGTATTTGAAATTTTGTTTCTTAATTCAGTAATAAATAAGAAGGTTAAAAGCAGAGTTATAGAGTACACTCAAAGAAAAAGCTTCTTCATATTGATGAAAAGTAACATCAATATGATGAAATGTTACATCATTTTTCGTCCAATGTAACTTGTCATCAATATGATGAAGCGGTGTCATCAATAACATTTTTTATTTGAAAAATAAGAAAAAAAATAAGAAAAAATTTTTTTTTGTTATTTGATTTTATTTAATTTATTTTTATTAGCTTACATTTGTTTGTTATTTTCTAATTTTTAAAAACTTACATCTTTTTTTCATATCCACCGAGATTAGAACGCCGTACCTCTTGTTTGTTGGGCTTAGCCTCTAGCCACTGACCTACAGCATGACAATACATAATACCAATAAAAAGCCGTTTTGTTTGTTGTGTGCTAATAATAACGCTAAAAGTTTGTGCGTAACTATGCTTTGCTAAAAGCAGTGAGAGGGAAAGAGAGGGATATTGTACATTCATAAAATGTTTGAGTCTTTACAAATTCCCATAAAAAAACGTTTAAAAACATGTTTATATACATTAGGGCGGGTCGATTTTTTTTGTCAAAAATCGTATAGCAAAAACATAATCTACAAGAAATTCTAAGAACATTTCCCAAAGAAACCATGTTTCTAAAATCAAACCCTATACCGCGCCTAACGACATAAAGATTTGTCCGTCCGTCCTTTTTTCATAAGCAAAACATAGAACTTGACTCTTTTTTGGTGTTTGTGTTAATTTTTGGGCTTTGGTGTGCTCTGAGGTATATAGTAAAATTTTATTGGCAACATTTTTGTAGAACATTTCATTCCCACCCTCCCCCTCTTTCGGGGTGTTTTTTGCGATTTGTTAGAATAGAGCCAAAAAATACCGTTATGAGAGGGAGTTAGAGGGTTAATATGTTTCACAAAAATATTTGCCATAATATTTTCTACAAAGTTGCTTAACATACCCTACACCTCAGATGTAAAGAAAACATAGTTTTATATACCGATATGCTGCAAGAACATATCCAGCGACAATGTTTTACTAATTGCCGCTGTATATAATTCGAACAATTTTTGGGATTATGACCGGCAAGTATATTAGACATAATGCCTGAAATGGAGAAATAAATAATTAGATTGATTTGTAATGAAAACGCCACAGACGAAAAATTATAATAAGAAATTTTAACAATAAATCGCTGCTTTTATCGTTAATCCATGATAATTTTACTCCATTATTTATTTTATATTGGGCTGCATTATATTAACATGTAGCCTGATACTCTGAAAGTAAGTGCATGGGTTGTGGGTTCGATTCCCTTCAAAGCCTTTGTATGTTAATTACAAAGGGAAACTGGTGCAGCGGATTTTTCTTAGTAAATAAAAGTATGTAATTGAGGATCATAATGATATCTCGTCAAAAAAAGAAAACAAAGATACTTTTGTGGGATGAAATTGGAGAGCTGCATATCGGAGAGGAAAAAAGCTGTGTTCGTTAAAAATTTTTAATAACTGAATACTTTTTTTACATCAGTATTTGATTTATTTTGAGTAAAATTGTTTTTTTTTTTTTAATTTTTGTAAAAAAGAAATTTCGAGTGTAAATTTTTTTGAGTGTAATTTTTTTTTGAGAGTATTATTTTTTTTTTAGTTTTTTTGAGTGACAAAAATAGTTTCTAAAATATTTTGTTTTGGCTTACCATTCCTTTTCAAAGCGTGTTTACCGTTTTTTTCAACACGGGAGTTCGGGTTAAAACCCATCTGAAATTCCCCATTTTGCTAATAACTTATGAACCACTGGAAAGATTTCGCTGAAATTTAGTATTAATCTGACCGGAAGTATACCAAATATATACGCCACGCTTCAGCAGCTTGCCGTTTATATTTTTCATTCTTCCGCTAACATTTGAAAGTTAGCGTGTTTCGCACAGACAGACAGAAAGACAGACGGACGGACGGATTTTCATGTCGTTAGGCGCGGTATAGGGATTGATTTTAGACCAATGGTTTCTTTGGAAAAGTTTTTTAGAATTTCTTGTAGATTTTGTTTTTGCTATACGATTTTTCAGTTTTTTTCGATCCATACAAATCGACCCGCCCTAATATACATATTATACATTGTATATAACGAAAAATGTTGAGTCTTCACAATTACATATTAGAAAACGTTATCTAACTAAGTAGCGGTGCGAGATTTTTATCTATAGTTGGCTGAACTAGCTAAGGCGTCGACAATAAACACTGCAACTTGGGGAACGTGGGTTCAAGTACCAGCCGGGGCAGGACTTTTTTTTAATTTTTTTTTTTTTTTTGTTTTTTTTTTTTTTTTATATTTTTTTATATTTTTTTAATATATTTATTTAATATTTTTATTTATTTTAACATTAACTTAATTATTTACAAAAAAAAAAACATTTGAAAGGCATATTATGACACTTTTTGATGACATGATGAAATGTGTCATCACTTGTTTTTTCAATTTGGATGACATGTTTCATCATATAGAAGAAAATCTTCGTCAATATGATGAAATTTGTCATCAAAATTGATGACAGCAAGTGATGAAACCGTATCATCAATATGATGAAGCATTTTTCTTTGAGTGTAGGGTAACAAATGGCGTTTGAAAAAGTAGTAAACAAAAATCATGTGGTATTGTTTAACAAATTTTATCACAAATCGAAATCTGAGCGAAATGAAAGATACCAGTTATACAGTAAGAATGCAGATTGCTTTTTGTCTCTCTTTGCATTACGTTTAAAATTTAGTGTGGTATTACCAGATTTTTCCAATTATCTTTGGTGATGCCAGATCTACAATACTGTCGTTTCCTTACTCCATAACTCTGGTTAAAAGTCGCGGTTGTGAAGAAACACTAACAAGAAAAATGTTGTGTTTTAAATGTATTTAAGTCCTTATTGTACTGATTAAAAGTACATAGTTCCATTTTATAGTGACTGAACCTATAATTTCTATTACTATAAATTAAAAACATTTTATTAACTTACATAAAAAATATGTATATTTCGTTGTTTTAAGCTTTAAATTTGATTTATTTAATAGGAATGAAATAAATCAAATTTAAACCTATTTATTTAATGTTTTTAACAATTTTTAATAAAAAAACCGGTTATTCGAACTGGTTTTCAAATAAAAAAAACCGAAAACCGGTTTTAAAAAAACGGCGGTTTTTTAACTATTCGAAAACCGGTTTTTAAAATATGCCGAGTAGTTGACAACTCTAAGCCGAATTTTTAATAAACTGACTTTTTAAAAAATGGAAAATTTCAAAACGGGTTCCGAAAATTTTCCAAAAAAAAAAAATTTATCGATAGCCCATACAAAACTATATAAGAATATTTTTGAGATTGTGGTGCATTTCGTTTTAATGTGATAAATATTTAATCAAGGCAATTCGCCACAAATTTTAGCATTTTTCCAATATTTGACCATGCCTCCTAAGCCCAGTTTTTGAAAATTAGAAAAACCAAAAACGCAATTTTCTTAGTTCCATATAGGGCTATCCAAACAACCTATTCAGAAATTTACGGGACACATTTTTTTCTTTAGCGGGACATTTGGTGTGGAATGCCTCATATATGTAAGGGCTGCTTTTAGACTCAGGGGATTAGGAAATGCCGAAATGCGTGTATATAAAAAATAGATTAAATTATGATGAAACTGTATTTCTGTAAGGCAAAAAGCATAACAAATGAAAGCGAAAACATATGCCGCTAGGGAAGAAGTGTCCCCCAAAAACCACTACCGACCCCCCCCCCCCCCCCACACTGCTCCAAAATAACCACAGCAATTTTTTTTATTATTATTTCTTTGAAAAATAATAATAATAATAATTCGGCACAGCCGAATTTAATACACTCGCTTGTTTAAATTTATTTAATTGTAAACTAATGTTTCACTTTCAGTAAACTAATGCTTGTTTTTATAAAATCAACAGATTTATCGTTTTTATAAAAATTTATCTAGATATTGAAATTTTATTTTTATATAATTTTGTAACAATCAAATTTCAATTGCTACTTAATTGTTTAATTGTGGTCAAACATCAGCAAAAACGGTGTAAATTTCACCATAAATCAATGAACGAAATTCGTTTTTCACACACGAATATTTGCATAAATTTTTAAATAGTTGCTTTTGTTGAATTCAACTTTTAGGATTAGTTTTGATATCAATTTGTGTGATGTATTTTGTATTCTTTAGTTCCAGAGCTTCGAAGAATGAAATCCTTTTCGAATGAATTCTCAAAAAAATCAATTCAATTTTTATAGTCAGTGAATGCATTCGATTTCATAAATTAACAATGAATGCAGGTCCTTGGAATTCATTCGATTTCTTGTTCATTCGATTTAAAAAAATCGAATGCATTCGATTTTTTATCATTCCACTGCGAATGCAATCGATTTTTTAAATCGATAGACCAAAATGGAGCCAAATTTTGGTCCATAGTATCGCCGACTCTCTTTACATACGATTGCCCTAATGGGCCCTAATTTTGAATCCAAAAAAATTAGGGTTCCCGAAAATTTTAAAGATGCATATATCAACTGCCTACACGACAAAAAGTATGAAGAGTGTTGGCGTTCTATGGACAAAAAATTGGCTCCGTTTTGCTCTATCTTGGTTAGTTTTTTATGCAATGAATGGATAAGCCATTCGATTTTTCAAATTGAATGAAAATAAAATCGATTGCATTCGCAAGTGAATGCATTCGATTTTTAAAAGTCGAATGAAAAAAAATCGAATGCATTCGATTTTTGAAAGTCGAATAAAAAATAAATCGAATGCATTCGCTATTTATAAATCGAATGAGTTTAAAGCGAATTCATTCAATTCGCTAAAATGTGATTGGGGAATGCAATCACTAAATTTTCATTCAGAATGCCTAATCGAATTAAGGAATGAAATCCTTCGAAGCTCTGTTTAGTTCTTTTTGCAGTGTCAAAAACACAATAGAGTGGAGGGAAAAAACGTTTAAATTAGATTCAAAACGTGACATTGACCATTTGTGTGAAAAGGTTTATTTTTGGTGAATATAAAAAAAATTGTTCAACAACATTATATGCATATGGTATCTCATGGGGCCTCCATATCAACTATGCAGATGACGTCTGTCATCTATCTCACCGCTTCCTAGCATGCAAACCAAGATCCATTTCTTTGCTACATGTGCAGCCAAAGCTGGCCTACAAATTAGTATTCACAAAACAAAGTCAATGCGCATAAATTCATCATGCACCACGATCTTCTAGCTTTCTGGCCAACCCATTGATGATGTTGAAAGCTTATGCTATCTTGGGAGTATAATTTTAAAAAGTGGGGTACCAAGGAAGATATACAGAGTAGACTTTGTAAAGCAAGCCAATCGCAAAATATCTCAAATTACACCAAAGTCAAGGTTTTTAACAGCAACGTGAAATCTGTGCTGCTATTTGGCTGTGACACGTGAAATATATCAAGTCGCGAAATGAGTAGCATGCAAGCTTTTGTAGGCCGATGTCTCAGGCGTATACATAGAATATTTTGGCCAGTTACTATATCAAACCAAGATCTGTGGAACCTAACTACTCAAGTTCCCTTGAGTATAAATATACGTTCGCGTAAATTTAGTTGGTTAGGACATACAATGAGAAAGCTAGAGAATGATATAACCCAACAGTCAGTTGAATTTAACCATCAAGGCTCCAAGAGACCTGGCAGGCCTGCAAATACTTGAAGGCGACAAATTGAGAACGAGCTGCATGAGCATGGTGTATCCTGGAGTGAAATGAAATTGATGTCTAATGATAAAATACGACGCAAAGCATTTGTTGCGGCCCTATGTTCCACAGGGAATTAAAGGATTAAATATATATGGGGGTTTTCATGTCAACTGACACAACTTTTGAAACCGATGTCTTCCGATCGGGATGAAATTTGCACCAAGGTTAGTTCTATTGGATAGTAGTTCAGACACAATTTTTCAACGAGATCGGGTCAAGGACTCTCTGAGTTAGAGGGGGTCGAAATTTGACATTTTGGCAAAAGAGGTGTTTATTCTCATCCATGTTACTTCTTACCTATTGTTTTTATCAAATGTGTCCCAAATAGTTTAGATAGCTTTTCTTCAGTCTTTCGAAAAAAAATTATAAAAAAAATAAAAAAAATTTTTGATTATTTTTCTTAAAAATTCAAAACTTTTTTGACTTGTTCCTCAAATTGGGCCCTTTCTTTTTTTTTTTTTGATTCAAAAGAAAGCTTAGGTGATTTCCTTTAAGAGCTATGGGGTCGCTTAGTGCGATGCGAGTGGGATATCTATGAAATTTTATTTTTTTAACTTTGGAACACAAAAAACGGTTCTTCAATTTGCACTATTAGGCGTGGGATAGCTCACCAGTTTTCGATTTCGATCCGGCACACCCTCTAATTTTGATAGGTTCGAAAAAGAAAGCATGAGCCAAAAAATGAGGGCGGTGGGGTGGCGCAATATGGCTCCTCATCGGGGTCAAAATTGGCCGTAAAAAGTTTAAAATCCACAAAAAGCCCCACAACTGCCCTAGAACTGCCCATGGTGGGGTGCAATGTGAGACCGACCTCCATTAATTTTCTGCCCCCAATATTTTTCTTGAATATACCTAACCTCTATTTCCACTTCCTAAGGGGGCTCCCATACAAAATGACATTTTTATAAAATTTGCTCCTACCGCTCTAAACTGTCCATAGGGTGCCCCTAGAGAAGTAAAATGTATGACCGACCCGCAATATTTTTTCAACTCCAACATTTTCTCAAAATATACCTACCCTTTATTTTCAACTCTTAAGGGGTCCCCATACATTTTTTTTTTATTTTTTTATTAGTTTTTAAAAATACATGTTTTTATAATGTATGGGAGCCCCTTAGGGAGTGGAGATAGGGTGTTATAATGTTCGGACAAAATGTTGGTAACTAAAAAATAATGGGTTTTGGTGGTAATTTTTGCCTCTCTAGGAGGCACGGTAGGGGCGGTAGGAGCTGGTTTAATAAAACAAATTTATAAAAAACAAGTAAGAAAGCTATATTCGGCTGTGCCGAATCTTTAAATACCCTCCACCAATGTGATGATTTAAAAAACAAAAAAGTTTGTTTTATTTATACCTCAGGAAATAAAAAAGTACCAAAAAGTGTACTTTCGGTACCTTTAATAAAAGGTACTTTTTATTAAAGGTACTTTTTATAGAAGGTACTTTTTATAAAAGGTACTTTTTATAAAAGGTACTTTTTATAAAAGGTACTTTTTATAAAAGGTACTTTTCATAAAAGGTAATTTTTATAAAAGGTACTTTTTATAAAAGGTACTTTTTATAAAAGGTACTTTTTATAAAAGGTACTTTTTATAAAAGGTACTTTTTATAAAATGTACTTTTTATAAAAGGTACTTTTTATAAAAGGTACTTTTTATAAAAGGTACTTTTTATAAAAGGTACTTTTTATAAAAGGTACTTTTTATAAAAGGTACTTTTTATAAAAGGTACTTTTTATAAAAGGCACTTTTTATAAAAGGTACTTTTTATAAAAGGTACTTTTTATAAAAGGTACTTTTTATAAAAGGTACTTTTTTTAAAAGGTACTTTTTTTAAAAGGTACTTTTTATAAAAGGTACTTTTTATAAAAGGTACTTTTTATAAAAGGTACTTTTTATAAAAGGTACTTTTTATAAAAGGTACTTTTTATAAAAGGTACTTTTTACAAAAGGTAATTTTTATAAAAGGTACTTTTTATAAAAGGTACTTTATATAAAAGGTACTTTTTATAAAAGGTACTTTTTATAAAAGGTACTTTTTATAAAAGGTACTTTTTATAAAAGATACTTTTTATAAAAGGTACTTTTTATAAAAGGTACTTTTTATAAAAGGTACTTTTTATAAAAGGTACTTTTTATAAAAGGTACTTTTTATAAAAGGTACTTTTTATAAAAGGTATTTTTTATAAAAGTTTCTTTTTTATAAAAGGTACTTTTTATAAAAGGTACTTTTTATAAAAGGTACTTTTTATAAAAGATACTTTTTATAAAAGGTACTTTTTATAAAAGGTACTTTGAATAAAATGTACTTTTTATAAAAGGTACTTTTTATAAAAGGTACTTTTTATAAAAGGTACTTTTTATAAAAGGTACTTTTTATAAAATGTACTTTTTATAAAAGGTACTTTTTATAAAAGGTACTTTTTATAAAAGGTACTTTTTATAAAAGGTACTTTTTATAAAAGGTACTTTTTATAAAAGGTACTTTTTATAAAAGGTACTTTTTATAAAAGGCACTTTTTATAAAAGGTACTTTTTATAAAAGGTACTTTTTATAAAAGGTACTTTTTTTAAAAGGTACTTTTTTTAAAAGGTACTTTTTATAAAAGGTACTTTTTATAAAAGGTACTTTTTATAAAAGGTACTTTTTACAAAAGGTACTTTTTATAAAAGGTACTTTTTATAAAAGGTACTTTTTATAAAAGGTACTTTATATAAAAGGTACTTTTTATAAAAGGTACTTTTTATAAAAGGTACTTTTTATAAAAGGTACTTTTTATAAAAGATACTTTTTATAAAAGGTACTTTTTATAAAAGGTACTTTTTATAAAAGGTACTTTTTATAAAAGGTACTTTTTATAAAAGGTACTTTTTATAAAAGGTATTTTTTATAAAAGTTTCTTTTTTATAAAAGGTACTTTTTATAAAAGGTACTTTTTATAAAAGGTACTTTTTATAAAAGATACTTTTTATAAAAGGTACTTTTTATAAAAGGTACTTTGAATAAAATGTACTTTTTATAAAAGGTACTTTTTATAAAAGGTACTTTTTATAAAAGGTACTTTTTAAAAAATGTACTTTTTTAAAAGGCACTTTTTATAAAAGGTACTTTTTATAAAAGGTACTTTTTATAAAAGGTACTTTTTATAAAAGGTACTTTTTATAAAAGGTACTTTTTATAAAAGGTACTTTTTATAAAAGGTACTTTTTATAAAAGGTACTTTTTATAAAAGGTACTTTTTATAAAAGGTACTTTTTATAAAGGGTACTTTTTATAAAAGGTACTTTTTATAAAAGGTACTTTTTATAAAAGATACTTTTTATAAAAGGTACTTTTTATAAAAGGTACGTTTTATAAAAGGTACTTTTTATAAAAGGTACTTTTTATAAAAGGTACTTTTTATAAAAGGTACTTTTTATAAAAGGTACTTTTTATAAAAGGTACTTTTTATAAAAGGTACTTTTTATAAAAGGTACTTTTTATAAAAGGTACTTTTTATAAAAGGTACTTTTTATAAAAGGTATTTTTTATAAAAGTTTCTTTTTTATAAAAGGTACTTTTTATAAAAGGTACTTTTTATAAAAGATACTTTTTATAAAAGGTACTTTTTATAAAAGGTACTTTGAATAAAATGTACTTTTTATAAAAGGTACTTTTTATAAAAGGTACTTTTTATAAAAGGTACTTTTTAAAAAATGTACTTTTTTAAAACGCACTTTTTATAAAAGGTACTTTTTATAAAAGGTACTTTTTATAAAAGGTACTTTTTATAAAAGGTACTTTTTATAAAAGGTACTTTTTATAAAAGGTACTTTTTATAAAAGGTACTTTTTATAAAAGGTACTTTTTATAAAGGTACTTTTTATAAAAGGTACTTTTTATAAAAGGTACTTTTTATAAAGGGTACTTTTTATAAAAGGTACTTTTTATAAAAGGTACTTTTTATAAAAGATACTTTTTATAAAAGGTACTTTTTATAAAAGGTACTTTTTATAAAAGGTACTTTTTATAAAAGGTACTTTTTATAAAAGGTACTTTTTATAAAAGGTACTTTTTATAAAAGGTACTTTTTATAAAAGGTACTTTTTATAAAAGGTACTTTTTATAAAAGGTACTTTTTATAAAAGGTACTTTTTATAAAAGGTACTTTTTATAAAAGGTACTTTTTATAAAAGGTACTTTTTATAAAAGGTACTTTTTATAAAAGGTACTTTTTATAAAAGGTACTTTTTATAAAAGGTACTTTTTATAAAAGGTACTTTTTATAAAAGGTACTTTTTATAAAAGGTACTTTTTATAAAAGGTACTTTTTATAAAGGAACCTTTTATAAAAGGTACTTTTTATAAAAGGTACTTTTTATAAAGGAACCTTTTATAAAATGTACTTTTTATAAAAGGTACTTTTTGAAAACGGCACAGAATTTTCGGAAAGTACTTGTTCCAGAATGTTTTATTTCACTAAAGGATCCTACATTCTAAATTTCAAGTTTGAATAAAATTTCAGTAAATAAAAAAAAGTACCAAAAGTACTTTTTTACCCATTTTACCTCAGTAGAATTAACATTGGCAAAACCGCGCCTTAGTGAATCTTTTTTCCGGGAGGTGAACCGACATTGCAAATTTCAATTTTCTAGTACCATTATTTAAGGAAATATAAAATGTAACAAAAGTACATATTTTTACCCTTTTTACCCTACTAGAATCATCATTGGCAAAAACCCAGCCTTATGGGATCTATATTCCGGGAGGTGAACATACAGTCCAAATTTCAAGTCTATGTGACATTTTTTTAAGGAAATATAAAAGGTACCAAAGTACAGATTTTTACCCTTTTTACCCCCTTAGAATCAACATTGGCAATAATCCAGCCGTACTGGATCTATATTCCAGAATGTGAACATACTGTCCAAATTTCCAGTTTCTATGACCATTATTTCAGGAAATATAAAAAGCACCAAAAGTACTGTTGTTTACCCTTTTGACCCCCTTAGAATTAACACTGGCAAAAATCCAGCCTTAATGGATCTATATTCCGGGAGGTGAACATACAGTCCAAATTTCAAGTCTCTATGATCATTATATCAGAAGATTTAAAAAGTACCAAAAGTACAGTTTTTTACCATTTTTACGCCCTTACCATTGGCTCCAGCCATAGTGGATCTTTATTGCGGGAGGGTAACATACAGTCCAAATTTCAAGTCTCTATGACCATTATATCGGGAGATATTAAAAGTACCAAAAGTACAGTTTTTTTACCCTTTTTACCCCCTTAGAATCAACATTGGCAAAAATCCAGCCTTAGTGGATCTTTATTCCGGAAGGTCAAACTACAGTCCAAATTTCAAGTCTCTAACTTCAGCGGTTTGGGCTGGGCGATGATGAATGAGTATGTCAGTCAGTCATATTACTCTTTTATATATATAAATTTTCCGGATTTGGGCGATTTTTGCCATAAAGTTTATTTCTGTATTTTATTATTTAACAAAATTTATTTTTTTAAATGAAAATATTTTTTTTTTTAAGAAATCTGAAAAAATTGAATTTTGGCGATATTTTACATCCGGTTTGGCGACAAGGCCAAAAAAAAGTCTGGCAACCCCGTTAATATGACGAAGCAAAAAATGGACACACACACACACATGCTATATAAAAATAACTATTAATTTTTTTATTATTACTTAACGAACTTTTTTTTAAATTAAATTTAGATTTTGTTTTACATATTTTAAAGCTTTTTTGTAAAGATTTATTTCCTTTCTCTCAGTTTTTTTTTTTTTCATTTCCGTTTTCTTTCTTATGTATCACACAAAATATGAGTTAAATTAGGGTTATGTTGAAAAAAAAATTGTGTTTTTTAGTAATTCGCTCATAACTTTTAAAATACTTAACCGATTTAAAAAAAAAATACAGGAGTTTTTGCCTGGGAAAATTACGCAACTTTTGGTACCCCATGCGTTTAAATCGGTTTCGGAGTATTGCCAAAAACGTGATTTCAACAGACAGACAGACAGACGGACGGACAGACAGACAGACAGACAGACAGACGGACATCGCTAGATCGACTTAAAATCGATCAAGGATCATGAATATATATAATTTATGGGGTCCTAAACCAATATTTCAATGTGTTACATACGGAATGACAAACTTATATATACCCTCTATCACCAGAGTGGAGGGTATAATAAAAGAAATGTATGGGACCACCTTAAGGGTTAAAGATACATTGTAGGCATGTTTGCAAAAAATGTTGGAATTAATAAAATAATGGAGGTCGGTCATACATTTGGCCCCACTAGGGGCACTTAGGGTAAGTTAGAATGGTAGGATCAAATTTTTTAAAAATGTATTGTATGGGAGCCCCCTTAGGAAGTGGAAATAGGGGTAAGGTATGTTCAAGAAAAATGTTGGGGGCAGAAAATTATTGGAGGTCGGTCTCACATTGCACCCCTCCAGGAGCGTTTCTAGGGGAGTTTTGGGGCATTTTGAGGATTTTTACCTCTTTACGCCTAACTTTTACCACGATCAGGCCCCACCCCACCGCCCTCATTTTTTGGCTCGTGCTTTCTTTTTCGAACCTATAAAAATTAGAGGGTATCGCGTATCGAAATCTAAAACTGGTTAGCTATCCCACGCCTAATAGTGCAAATTGAAAAACTGTTTTTTGGGTTCCAAAGTTAATTTTTTTTTTTATAGATATCCCACTCGCGTCCCACTAAGCGAACCATAACTCTTAAAGGAAATCACCTAAGCCTTCTTTTGAATCAAAACAAGTGAGAGTGTTTCATTCGGCTGTGCCGAATCTTTTATACCCTCCAAAATGTAAAAAAAACTATATTAAAAAAATCCAGGGGCGTTTTTTTGGGGGGGAGGGGGGGGGGTTGGGGGGAGACGTTAGGGGCGTTCACCCTGCGATTTTAAACTTCTTCTGAGATAAAAATTTTGAATTTGTTTAGAAAAAGTACAAAAAACCCTACAAAAAATTCGGTTTTTCTTGGGTTGGTTTAGTTCTCCAAGGGGGAACTTTTTCCCCCTTGGTCCGATTTTGCCCATTTCCGAACTTAACCTGCCTAGGAATATAAGACATATTCGTGCCAAACTTCGGAAGTCTAGCTCGTTTAGTTTGGACTGTATCGTGTCTTCTACAGACGGACAGACGGACGGACGGACGGACGGACATCGCTAGAATGTCTTAGAATCGATCACTGATCAATAATATATATACTTTATGGGGTCCTAGACCGATATTTCGATGCGTTACACACGGAATGACAAAGTGAGTATACCCCCATACTGTGGTTGGAGGGTATAAAAAAAAACAAGTAAGAGTGTTAAATTCGGCTGTGCCGAATCTTTTATACCCTCCAACATGCAAATAAATAAAAAAAAAATTGCAGGAGTGTCTTCTTTTTTTTGGGGGGGGGGGGTCAGTAGTGGTAATTGGGGGGCACAATTCCTCTCGAATAAGTGTTAAAAAAAATAATTCTTATGCTTTTTGCACTAAAGAAATGCAAATTTATCATTATATAAAAAAAAAAATTATTCCACGCCCGTAAAGGGGGGGGGGGGGGCGGACCGTAAAATGATTTTTTCTAATTCTGTGGGTCAAAATGCAGGACTTTGAACTTCTTGTGGCATAAAAATGTTAGATTTGTTAAACAAAAACACAAAAAATCATGTAAAAATATGGTATTTTTCAGAGGTTTGTTTAGTTCTTAAAGGGGGAACTTTTTCCCCCCTGGTCCGATTTTGCCCATCTCCGAACTTAACCAGCTTATGAACATAAGACATATATGTGCCAAATTTCAGGAGTGTATCACTTTTATTTTTGACTGTATCGTGTCTTCCACAGACGGACGGACAGACGAACAGACGGACGGACGGACGGACGGAAAGACGGACATCGCTAGAATGTCTTAGAATCGATCACTGATCAATAATATATATACTTTAAGGGGTCCTAGACCGATATTTCGATGCGTTACACACGGAATGACAAAGTGAGTATACCCCCATACTGTAGTTGGAGGTTATAAAAACAAGTAAGAGTGTTAAATTCGGCTGTGCCGAATCTTTTATACCCTCCAACATGCAAATAAAAAAAAAATTGCAGGGGTGTCTTCTTTTTTTTTTGGGGGGGGGGGGGTCGGTGGTAATTGGGGGCACAATTCCTCTCGAATAGTGTTAAAAAAAATAATTATTATGCTTTTTGCACTAAAGAAATATCATTATATAAAAAAACAAGTAAGAGTGTTAAATTCGGCTGTGCCGAATCTTTTATACCCTCCAACATGCAAAAAAAAAATCCAGGGTCGCTTTTTTTTTTTTGGGGGGGGAGGTCGGCAGTGGTCATTGGGGGGACATATTCCCCTCGAAATATATGTTAAAAAATTCATTCTTATGCTTTTCGCACTAAATAAATACAAGTTTATCATTATTTTACAACTTTTTTTTAATCCACGCCCACAAAAGGGGGGCGGGCCGAAAAAAAACGATATTTTCTAATCCCCCGGGTCCAAATGCAAAACTTTAAGCTTCTTGAAGTATAAAAATGTTGCATTTGTTAAACAAAAACACAAAAAATCATGTAAAAATATGGTGTTTTTAGAGGCTGGTTTAGTTCCTCAAGGGGGAACTTTTTTCCCCCTGGTCCGATTTTGCCCATCTCCGAACTTAACCAGCCTATGAACATAAGACATATTTCTGCCAAACTTCAGGAGTCTAGCACTTTTATTTTGGACTGTATCGTGTCTTCCACAGACGGACGGACAGACGGACATCGCTAGAATGTCTTAGAATCGATCACTGATCAATAATATATATACTTTATGGGGTCATAGACCGATATTTCGATGCGTTACACACGGAATGACAAAGTGAGTATACCCCCATACTGTAGTTGGAGGGTATAAAAATGTTATTCCACGCCCATAAAGGGGGGGGGGGCGGACCGTAAAACGATATTTCTAATTCTGTGGGTCCAAATGCAGGACCTTGAATTTCTTGTAGCATAAAAATGTTGGATTTGTTAAACAAAAACACCAAAAATCATGTAAAAATATGATATTTTTCAGAGGTTGGTTTAGTTCTTCAAGGGGGAACTTTTTCCCCCCTGGTCCGATTTTGCCCATCTCCGAACTTAACCAGCCTATGAACATAAGACATATATGTGCCAAATTTCAGAAGTCTATCACTTTTATTTTGGACTGTATCGTGTCTTCCACAGACGGACGGACGGACAGACGGACGGACGGACAGACGGACATCGCTAGAATGTCTTAGAATCGATCACTGATCAATAATATATATACTTTATGTGGTCCTAGACCGATATTTCGATGCGTTACACACGGAATGACAAAGTGAGTATACCCCCATACTGTAGTTTAGAGTTTGCAAATAATCGAGATATTTCATAATCGCGATTACGATTAAAAAAATTGCCGTTAATCGCGATTATCGATTAATCGAATTTTTTAAATAATTTGAGTAGCAGCAAAAATAAATCGAGATTTTGGTATTTTATGTTTTTTTAATATATTATAGCGCATCGAAAAAGCTACCAAAGAGTGCTCTAAACTGCGGCATTGCCCACAGAAATCATACCTGAATTCAGGTGGTTTGGATGCGTTTTTGGCTCGTGATTCTTTTCCAAAAGCTGCTTCCTGTTTAGGAAACATTTTTCAAAGGCCTCTTCAGTCAATAAACAACGGCCAAGGTTTGGAAAAGTTACATTTTTTCGACAAAATTTCATGTTTGACCTTTTAAATATATTTTAAGAACCAAATTTATTGGTTACTTAGATCAGAACTTTAATTTTACGCTCCAAATAATCTGTTCCAGAACGCATCATATTATCCTGCAATCAATTTTACTTAACATTCCAGGATCAATGATTTTTGTTTGAAATTGTGCCGAACGCAATCGTTTTTAGAGCAAAGAGCTTTTTTGAAAAAAAAAATCTATATATATAATTTCCCTATTTGTGTGTTCCTCTTTTTTTGTTTATCCAGAGCTTTTTGAAGCCCAGTGATGAGCTACAAAGCTGAAAATTGGCATGCATATAGTAAAAGACCTGGGGCAGATCCTAACGTAGCCGGATTTTCGATTTTTTGCCTGTGGGCGGAGAAATAAGCGGAAAAGTGGGCGTGGCAAAATTAATTTTTTTTACATTTTTGCTTAATTTAAAGCCCCCAAATGACTTAGGAAGCTGAAAATTTCCTAGAATATAGTCCTAACGATGGCGCATATCCCCAAGTAGTCGGATTTAAGATTTTCGCAATGTGGGCGGAGAATTGAGGGGAAAAGTGGCGTGGCAAAATTGTGATTTTTTAACATTTTTACTTCTTTTAAAGTCCCCAAATGACTTAGGAAGCGGAAAATTGCATAGCATTTCGTTCTTACAATGAAGCATATCCTGAAGTAATCGGATTTAAATTTTTTGACTGTGGAAGGAGAATTAAGAGAAAAAAGGGGCGTGGCAAAATTGTGTTTTTTAATATTTTAACTAATTTGAAGACCCCCAATGACCTATGAAGATGAAAATTTACGTTTTTGCTTATTTTAAAGTCCTCTAATGACTTAGGAAGCTGACAATTTCCTAACATATAGTCCTATCGATTAAGCATATCCTGAAGTAGTCGAATTTTAAATTTTTGGACTGTGAGCGTAGAATTGAAAGGAAAATGGGGAGTGACAAAATTGGGACTTTTAACATGTTAACTTCTTTTGAAGCCCCCAAAGGAAGCGGAAAATGCAAAGCGTATAGTCCAAACGATGTAGTATATCCTGAAGTAATCGGATTTAAGATTTTTCGACTGTAGATGGAGAATTAAAAGATAAAAAAGAGTGGAAAAAATGGTTTTTTTAAATATTTTAACTAATTTAAAGACCCCCAATGACTTAGGAAGGTGAAAATTGGCACGTATGTAGTAGATTTCATGGGGAAGATCAACACGAACCTGGAATTTTGATATCCAGTGTATGGGTGGAGAATAAGAATGGCAAAGGGGCGTGGTAACTTTATTTCCATCTATTTTCTGTGTATATAATTTTTTTTTTTGTTGGTTTCTCTTATTTTTTGTGTATCCAGCGCCTTTTGGATCTCATTGATATGCTTAAAAGCTTAAAATTGGCATGTATATAGTTAAACACCAGGGACAGATTCTTACGAACCCGGATTTTTTGCCTGTGGGCGGCGAATTACGAGAAAAAGGGGACTTGGAAAAATTAGTTTTTTTTTAACATTTTAGAGTATTTTTATTTTTGAATTAGGAGGCTGAAAATCCCTAACAGTTCTAACTATGAAGCATATTCTAAAGTAGTCCGATTTAACATATTTGGAATGTAGACGGAGAGTTGAGAGGAAAAAGGGGCAAGGCAATGTTTTATTTTTTTTAATTTAACTAACTTTAAAGCCCTAATGACCTACGCAGCCGAAAATAGGCAAGCATATTGTCCTGACAATGGAGCATATTCTAAAGTAGTCAGACTTAAAATTTTTGGACTGCCAACGGAGAATTAAGAGGGAAAAGGGGCGTGGATACGAGTATATTACTAACAATGGAGCTTATCCTAAAGTAGTCAGATTTAAAAAATTTGGAATATGGACGGAGAATTAAGAGAAGAAATGGGCATGGAAAAATTATGTTTTTACATCTTACCTAATTTTAAAGTCACCTTATGACCTTGAAAGATGAAAATTGTGACGCATATGGTACGGACTATGGCAAAGATAACTCTGACCTGGATATCCAGTGAAAGGGCGGAGATACAAAAAATCCGTTGTGAATTTTGTTCAGTTTATATATATAATCTGTAACGTAACCGGATTTTCGGCCTCTTAGACATGGGGAGTGGTGGAAGACGGCGAAATTTAGTTTTTAAACATTTAAACTATTTCTGAAATCCCTATTGACTAAGGAAGCTGAAAAATGTAAAGCATAAAGTATTGACAATGGATCATATCCTTATGATGTCAACTGTGTACGGTGAATTATAAGGAAAAATTTATGTGAAAAAAAAAAAAACATTTTATCTAATTTTAAAACCCTTCATGACTAAGGGCGGATTACTCAATGAAAAGTTAGCTGCTACCTGCCGATTTAACGGAGCCTTAGTGCCAGTTTACAGAAGGCGAACGATACACACGAACGAAAATTTTGCATGTGTTTTGTTATTGTAACAACAACAAAATACATGTAAAATTTTCGTTCGTGTGTATCGTTCGCCTTCTGTAAACTGGCACTTAGTCAAAATTTGTATGAAAAAGTTAAATTTAACGGAGAGTTATTTTATAACGGAGCATTGAGTAATCCAGCCTTTTATACTCATAAAATTGTATTCCAGTTTGGGAAATACACTCAAAAAATTATGTTAGTAAAATCAACTGAAAATGTCAGTTAAAATAACTACTTTGTAAGTTGTTTTGGGGTCAACTACTTTTTCAGTTAAATCAACTAACAATGTTAGTTATTTTAACTAACAAAAAACAACTGACTTATGTAGTAAAAACTACTAACATTTGTAGTAAAAACAACTAAAATGTAGTAAAAATAAAATAATCCATAAATATTTTTTTTTTTTTAATTTTTCAGAAAAAAATTCGAAGACCAATTTTTTTTTTTTTTTTTTAAAGTTGTGAAAAATAAAAAAAAACGAAAATTTATTATTATTTTTTGGAAAAAAAACTTTGAAAATTTTTCAGAGATAAAAACAATAAAATTAACTACTTTAAATAACTGTTACTACATCACAGTACTTTTTGTTAGTTATTCAAAAAAAACTACTTAAAATAACTAACAGAAATAGTTGTTTGATATTTTTCATACAAAACAACTGACTTTGTAGTTGAAAACAACTAACTACTGTAAAATATACAAACAACTAACATGTAGTAACTTACATAATTTTCTGAGTGTATATTGATATAACTCAATCTAGCAATATTAAATTTTTGAAGCACAAACATAATTTTTTTATAAAGTTTGGTAAAAAATTAGAATTATTGAGAAAGGTGATTTGGTGTTCCGCCTGGCAGGGACAGGCTATTCGACTAGTAATAAAAAATTTTACATAGAAATTTTGTGGCGATTACCGTAGAATATATTGAGGAATTTATTGCTAAAGGAATCAGTTCCAAAAAAAAATTGAAACTGATTAAAATTCGTTATAAAAACAGTGTATTTCACAGAAAATTAATAATCGTAATCGCATGATTTTTTTGTCGATTACGATTAATTGGTGCGATTAATCGCGATTACGATTACGATTTTATTCGTTTTGCAAACTCTACTGTAGTTGGAGGGTATAAAAAGGGCCCAATTTGAGGAAAAAGTCAAAAAAGTTTTGGATTTTTAAGAAAAAAATCAAAAAAAATTTTTTTTTTTTTTTTATAATTTTTTTTTTCGAAAGACTGAAGAAATGGCTATCTAAACTCTTTGGGAAACATTTTGCTAAAAACAATAGGTAAGAAGTTACATGGATAAGAATCAACACCTCTTTGGCCAAAATGTCAAATTTCGACCCCCTCTAACTCAGAGAGTTATTATATTGACCGATCTCGTTGAAAAATTGTGTCTGAACTACTACAATAGGACTATCCTTAGTGCAAATTTCATTCCGATCGGAAGACATCGGTTTCAAAAGTTGTGTCAGTTGACACGAAAACCCCCATATATATACATGAAAAATGATGCAACCATCTACTCTTTTACTTGATGCCTAGAATTGCAACAAGTGCAAATTGTAACCACAGATGTGTGTTTAAACTGGTTTTGTTCCATTTCAATACAGTTTTCTTAATGTGATCATCATCCCATGATGTAGAATACATAAAATAAAGCAAAGAGTTATTAGCTTCCAATTTCTTGTCATGGTCATGGGTAGGGATGCCAAACGGGATTGACATTTACAAATCCCGGGATCCCGGGATTTTTCGGGATTTCGGGATTTTTCGGGATCCCGGGATTTTTCGGGATTTCGGGATTTATTAAAATTAAGCTTTTTTACGTTATATTTTTAATATTTTTTTTCATAAATAAATATTCAATTAATTCATAACCATTGAATAATTATCGTATAGTTTTACATATTTAGCACAGAAAAACCGAAAATTTAGGAACAACTTGACCTCAAATCGAACAATTATGACCTCAAATCGAACAACTATGACCTCAAATTCGAGCGATATCCGTCTGTGAAAGACGCGATGAAGTTAAATTCAAGAGTTTAGAAAATACATTTTTTTCTGTCGGCCTCTTTTGTAGGCGTGGATAAAAAATATTTGTTTAAATAATGATAAAATTGTAATAATAAATTTGTTACAATTTCTCGCGAGGGAATGGTGTCCCCCAATGTCCTCTGCCGATACAAAATTTCTATTAATTGGTAGGCGAATCGCACTTTAACAGTTTCCTTCCCTTTGCGATAAATGTTTACAAATGCATTTATTTAAATAGCTTAAGTAACAGAATCTTATCGTAATTTATATTATTTTTTATATCCACGCCCACAAAAAGGGGCGAGACGAGAAAAATTGCATTTTCTGGCTAGGCGCAACTTAAAAATGTGTTATTTATTAACAAAAGTATAAATTGGTAAAAAAATTAGGGTTTTCAGAGGCTGTTTTGGTTCCTAAAGGGGGAAATTTTCATCCGCTTTTACAAATTTACGAACAAAAACTGTTAAAAAGAAACTTTACAGATGGATTACTTAATGCTCCCTTATGAATTAAACTCTCGGCAAAATTTAACTGCTTCTTAAAAATGTTGGCATATGCATAAATCGGCAGCTTACTGTATATTAGGGTGAAGCAAATTTCCCTTTGTTCGAATTTCAAAATCATCGTGGTTGGAATAGTTGCCTTTTAGGGTCAATATTTGTACAAACAAATATTAGGCCTGTAGGATTCCTTTTTAAACATGAAAATCTGAAAGTTTCAAACAGAGTAAAAATATGATTCACTTTGTTCGGAATTTTCCGATTTTCAAGTCAAAAAAGGAACCAAAGACATTGCCCTGCAGGTCCAATATTGACCCTTAAAGTAATCAATTCTGACTCCGACGATTTTTAAATTCAAAAAAGGAAAACTTTGCTCCACCCTTCTGTATATTAAGTAATACGCCCTAAAAATTAAATTGTACTCCAAAAGAGTAAGAGAATTTAAGCCCAAAATACCCCATTTGAAAGATATTTCAAACACCTTTCAAACGATATCCATTTTGTTACCATCGGACAACAAACACTGAAGAAATAGTCAATTTTTATTACAAAATTTGACAAAAAAAAATCCCGGGATTGAAAAAAATAAATCCCGGGATTCGGGATTTGTCAATCCCGAAAAATCCCGGTATTTCGGGATTCGGGATTTCCCGATTGGCATCCCTAGTCATGGGCTTGCAGCAGACCAACACTTATTTATAAACTTGAATAGAATCATTGCACATGTTCTATGTAACCAGCCGAATGTACAAACTCCATCTATCCCTCCCTGATATAATGACCACTACCTGCCTTGTGTAATATAACAAACTGGGATCATATGACGTACTATATGCATGGATGTACGTGCGGACATAGAAGAGATGCAAAAAACCAGTGCTGCTGGTTTGGACTCGGATTTAATCATTTTAGCAGCAGCAGCACTACTTTTGATGTGTACAATTTGTTATCTTGGCTGACAAACTGCTGTATTTAATGGGTGCGTAGCAAAAAGAAAAAAAAAATCACGCTCCCTACTGCAATTGGACTTTTAGGTGCACTGACCGCCACTACCTATTTCATTCATTCGTTCATTCACGTATTCACTGTTTGTTTGGTCGCTTTTCTAGTATGGTGTCCATGTGTTCGTCCATCATTTACTCACGCAATTGCTCACTACCAACACCAGCGACATAAGGATTTGAATTCATTCATAAAAATTACCGTCGCGTTGACGCCTCTAATCAAGTTTAAACTATATCGTCGTAACCAAATGCAAGTGTATACATGTAGAATGGAAATGGATGGATGTATGGGCTAATGGATAACCTTAGTGTGTCTACCTTTCTATTTATTATTATGCACTTTATTTAGTTCCTTTCAGTTTATTTTTATTTTTTTTTTGTAAAAAGGAAGGGAGAAAAACCTGATTGTATCTTAATTGATGCTCTGATGGTTCTTATTATTTTTCTGCCTCAATACTTATCGCTGTACCAGCATCTTTTTGTCGTTTTTTCAATTGAACCAGTTTTACTTTTTGCCAACTTTCCAAAGAAGATCTTTGCGTTAATAAACATTTGATGGTCTTGTTTCCTTCCTATCGATCTTATAATAATATGTAGTGTACCATTCATTCATGCCTGCATACAACTAAGTCTTAGTCTTCCACCCATCTTCCATCTTTGTTGTAGTGTTTGTACGGGTATATCTTTAAAAAGGCCGCTTATCTTTGGCTTCGTCCGGTTTTAGACAATTTTTATCTAGAAATCTTTGTGTAGAATACACGGTTGCCAACATACATACATGTTTCCGATTGTAATCAACAATGAAGCGTGCTGCAATTCTATATAATTTGAAATCGATTGCCACAACTTTACACTTTCATAATTTGTTGTTTTGTTAAAAAAAAAGCAAATCTAAGAAATAAAGAATTCACTGAACTGCTAACTTAATAAATTAGACTTAATTGATTTTGTTAAATATAAATTGTTTGCAAGCCCACTAAACTGATTTGATAATATAAGTTCTAAAAACTAGAAGAGGTAGTGGAGGAATTTTTGAAAAGTAAACATGTTGGGTTAGATTAGTGAGAATGAAGCCAATACCAAAAACACCAAGCTTTCGGAATGACATCCATAGAGGCCAATGTTTGGCCTATTATGATTCCTGGTATTGTTTTCCTTCCTTTTCCCCTTCAGTTTTGTGTTACCTCAAAAACGCATTTTTACGTTTCCCACTTCGATGCCTTAATGAAGATGTGCAGTCTGATTCAGGAATTTGAATCTAGTCTAGTTAGTAGTGTGCTATGATGCATATGCACATCATTCGATATGGGGAAGTATAGACACAAACGTTAGAGGCGAGTCACTTTTGGAGTTTTTGTTAAGCACTGACCTGGAGCCTAATTATGTAACTTGATAATCGTCATCGTTAGCTCATTATTATATTACCATAAAATGACACTATATGGTAATAGAATAAATGAATATAAGTTATCAAGTTACATAATTACCCCCCAGTATTTTTGTAACAGGGGTAGTGAACTAACTTTCGTTACAAGTAGGCGACAAGCGGTTACGGTTGCCATTCGTACTGTTTTAAACAGTACATGTACTGTTTTTTATAAAAAGTATTGTTTTATGCACAGCACCTAAAACAGTACGCAAAAGTACTGTTTTTTAAAGCGTGTACTGTTTTTGTACTGTTTTTTTATACTCATCACTAAAATGTAAAATTTTTCGAAAAATGTTTCATATTTGACAAAATTTTAATTCAATTTTTAAAAAGGAGCTACACTGCGAATCACATCAATAAGGAATCGAGTTTTTCACTTTTTAATCGAATATATCTTTGTAACGAATAAGTGGAAAAATATAAGAAAATGCACTGATAAAGACCATTATCTAGCCAATAATGTCAAATAAAAACAATAATCAAAAGACTGAAAAAAATGCTTTAAAAAAATATTTTTCCGCAACTTGTTAAAAAATCACTAGTTTTTTTGAATCACTTGAATAAGGAATTTTGGAATACCGACCATGTAGGACCTGAATCCAATTTGTAATGAATAGCAATCCCTCAAACAGTAAAAACGAAATAGTTTTGTTTCGAATTTCAATAAAAATGGGACTCACTAAGCTCTTAGCTCTTCCGAAAAGGAAAAAGTACTGAAAAAGTGTTGAAGACCGTTAAAATCGCGGAAATACTAGAGAGGGAAAAACCGGCTGCATGCAATTATCTAAATAACATTCAGAACTATGGAAAAAACATGAATGGGTGAACTAAAATGGCAACAAAAGAACGATATCGACAATAAGTTTAAGAACTCCCCCAAATTCTACGCCGACATCTTTCAAAATTCTCAAAGAAAGTGGCGTTAATGCGAGTATTTGTACAGTCCGTCGCGTTTAAAAGTCAAGTGAGATCAGTGCTCGTCGAAAATTATGCAAAAATTAATAGCTGAATGCCAAACGAAGTTAGCAGCGCCTTAATCTCGCCAGGAATACAATGACACGGTCTCAGAAATTTTTAAAGTAATTTATTCCGGCGAATAAAAAATTAATACCGTTGCATTAGACGGATACAATTGTTTTCGGTTATTTAAAACAATAAGTTTTTATAAATAAATAAGTTTTTGCATAGCAGACAGGTCATAGAAGGTGCTTTTATGGTATGGGGTGCGATATTCTACTGTAGCATCATCACTGTTCCTTACGTTACCATCGATGATTCTTAAGTTTGGTTTAAAGGAGTGGCTTTTTTTGCAATTTTCAACAGACTATAAACTCATTTAATTTTTAATCGTGATGGACTATACAAATACCCACAAAATCACCACTTTATTTGAGAAATTTGGAACCTGTCAACGTAGAATTCGAGGGAATTCTTAAAATGTTGGTCGATCTCGTTCTGTTGTTGCCATTTAAGTTCACCCATTCATGTTTTTTCTATCATTCTTAATGTTATTTAAATAATTGCATTTGATAGATTTGCCCCTCACTATTATTTTCGCGATTTCAACGGCATTTAACACTTTGGACTTTAAAGTCAGTACTTTTTTCTTTTTTTTTTCGGAAGAGTTAAGAGTTGTTGTGAGTCTCATTTTTATTGAAATTCGAAACAAAACTGTTATGTTTTTATTGTTTTAGGAATTGCTATCCATAACAAATTGGATTCAGGTCCTGCTTGGTCTGTATTCCAAAATTCCTTATTCAAGTGATTCATAAAAAACTAGTAATTTTTTAACCAGTTGCCAAAAAATATTTTTTTAAACGACTTATTTCAGACTTTTGATTACACTGTGCTACACCAAAAATATGCAGGGGTTCTCATATAAAAATTCGGGTTGGTTGGAGTCCATAGAGTACTGATATACTCATAGTTTTTCTGGATCACTTCGTTAAGTACGTTTTTTATTGGCAAATGTGTTGGAAAACGGAAATTCTTAAATTACAATTTTAAAAAATTATTACTTTGTTAGTTTGCAACCGATTTTCGATTTTATGGATTTGTTTTAAAGGTATAGGTCTTACCTTTCAAACAAAACAAAAATATTAAAAATCGATCAATAATTGGCTGAGCTACGATCGCTTAAGTAAAAGAAAACCGAATTTTTTGAAAAATTTTTCATATTCTTTACACTCTAAGTTGAAAGTGAATCATTAAACAATTTTTTTGAATTTTTTGTAAAAAAGTATAGTAAAGTGGCTTTCCAAAACACCAAAAAACATAACAATCGGTTAAAAAATGAATAAGTTATGCTAAGTTTTGTGATAGGACATTTTTAATTTTTTTCAGAAACGCTTGTAATTCAAGCATTATTCATAAATCTTGTTACTAGTAGTAATTTTATGCGCATATGCATATAAACTAGAGATGGGAACGTAATTAGATTTGTGTGTGATTCACACATGATCCGAAGTGAGCGTGATTGAAAATTAATTTTACTCACGTGGTTGTTAGTGAGTGTCAGTGTGAGTGGAATAAAAAAATGGGCGTGTCAGTTACTTCCAAATCCTATTTATAATTTTTTGGGTTTGTTTAAAAAATATCAGTGTTACTTCTTAAACAAAAAAGTATTGAGAATAGGTTAAAAACAGGCTAAGGTGCGCTTGTTTAAGTAAAAAACCTTTTTTGAAGAGTTATACCTGCAACATTTTTATGACAGAAAAAGCTGTGCGCTTGCAAACATGTTTTTTTAAAACGAAATTGCTAAAATTGTGGGATCATTTGATGGAAATTTTACCTGTTTATAAATATACATGTGAGGCATTCCACACCAAATGTTCAGTGAGAAAAAAATTCTGTACCAAAATTTTTCAATGGGTCCCGGGTAAAAAAGTTTTTTATATGTATAACTAGGGTGAGATTTCCATGCAAATGCATGTTTTTTGTCGAAAGCCTAAAAACGATATCGACCAATTATCTTTCCGAATCAAGAGATTTGCATTAAATGGCATCGATTTGTTTTCGCATATTTTGCATATTTTGGTGAAAATACATATTTTTGCATATTTTGATTTTAAATGCATATATTGTGCATATTTCGAACTTTTAAGTGCATATTATTGCATATTTTGGCATAAATTAGCAAAAACACAAATTGAAATTATTTTTTTTCAAAAACTATTTTAAATTTTCAAAATTTATTTTGAAAATCAGAAAAATTACTTTTTTTTCTTCTTAATTTTTTTTTATAGATTTTCTTAATTTTTAAAAAATCTTGCTAGACAAACATCTAATCTTTAAAAAAAAAATACAAAAAAAAACAAAAGTGGCCGGATTTTTTATAAATTGACTTTTTTTAAAAAATGGAAAATTTCAGAACGGGTTCTGAAAATTTTCCAAAAAAATTTTAATCGATAGCCGATACAAAACTATACAAGAATGTAAATTTTTGAGATTTTGGTGCATTTCGTTTTTATTTGATATATATTTAAACAAGGCAACTTGACACAAACTTGACCATTTTTCCAATATTTGACAACGCCTCCTAAGCCCAGTTTTTGAAAAATTGAACAACCAAAAACGTAATTTTCTTAGCTCCATATATGAGGCATTCCACACCAAATGTTCAGCAAAAAAAAAAGTTGTGTCGTGTCAATATGAAATCATTTTCAAAGTATTCGATCTTAGGGTACTATTAAATAACAAAAATAAAATTTAAGTTTTTTTCAAAAAGTGGGCCTTGTAGGCGTGGTCAAAAATTTAAAATATCTAACTTTTTTGCCTGAGCATCTTTACTTAAATATTTATGCAAATTAAATGAAACACAGTAAAGTCTTAAAGACAAAAGCTGTTTATAAATTTTTGAATGGGCTATCAATAAAAGCTAAGAAAATGAAAATTGGAACATTTTCAGAAGAAGTTCTGAATTTTTTAAATTTAAACTTAAACTTTATTTATCAAAAAATATGCCGCAATTTTATTTGTTTTTTATTTTTTTAAAAAAAGTTAAAGGAATTTTCTATCTGATCTGAAATTTTTAGAGATGTGTTTTGCCTTGTCTTCGAAAAATCAAAATTCAAAAATTGCAACACGCTTATTTTACTCAATAATGGTATTTAAAACGTGTGCGTATGAGTAATATCAATACTTAAAAAATATTTTAAGAGGCGATGGTAGCGTGAGTGAGTTTTTAATAACGATTACGCACTCTTATGAAAGAAAAAATTTAGTCACGCACGATATTTTATTTTGCTCACGCTCATTCACGCACACGTGAGTAGAAAAAAATAAGTTACGGTCACGATGTTCACGTGAGCGTGAGTAAAATAAAATATCGTGCTTGAATATTTTTTTTCTTTCATTAGCGTGCGTGATCGTGAATAAATACTCAGGCAAAAAAGTTTGGTATTTTTAATATTTGACCAGGCCACCAAAAAATGCTGCTTGCCTATAAGCAGGTTTGTAAGGGAGTAATTTTTGTTGTCTGCTTACAAACCTGCTTACGTATGGCATGATATTTGTTCGCAATGTCCCACTTTAGAGCATTTCTTTCAAGCGCTTATATCGGCGCAATGAATATGAATTGAAATCATGCCTTTTCTTAAATATTCTTAGTATTTTTTTAAATCACTGCCATACTTTACTGCAACCGGTATGCAGGTTAGTATGCCAACAAAATTTCTCCCTTACACTACTGCATACGGTATGCAGCTGTGTAAGCGAATGTCATAAAAAAACAACAACATCAAAAATCATTCGCTTACACAAGTGCATTCTTGTATGCACTGCTTCCAAAATCTAGATTATTTTTTGCTGGGCGCCTACAAGGCCCACTTTTGGAAACAAACTTAAATTTTATTTTTGTTATTTATTAGTACCCTAAGAGCGAATACTTTGCAAATGATATCCCATTGAAACCACTATGGTTTTTCTGTAGTGGAACAGTTGGTGTGGAATGCCTCACATGGCTATCCATACAACCCATTTAAAAATTTAAGGTTCACATGTTTTTTTTTTTCGCTGAACATTTGGTGTGGAATGCCTCATACGTATATTTATAAACAGGTACAATTTCCATCAAATGATCCCACAATTTTGCCAATTTCGTTTCAAAAATGTCAAATGTTTTTTGTCATAAAAATGTTGAAGGTATAACTCTTCAAAAAAGGTTTTTTACTTAAACAAGCGCACCTTAGCCAGTTTTCAACCGATTCACAATATTTTTTTGTTTAAGAAGTAACACTGATATTTTTTAAACAAACCCTAAAAATTATAAATAGGATTTGGAAGTAACTGACACGCCCATTTTTTTAATTCCACTCACACTGACACTCACTAACAACCACGTGAGTAAAATTAATTTTCAATCACGCTCACTTCTGATCATGTGTGAATCACGCACAAATCTAATTACGTTCCCATCTCTAGTTTATATGCATATGCGCATAAAATTACTACTAGTAACAAGATTTATGAATAATGCTTGAATTACAAGCGTTTCTGAAAAAATTTAAAAATGCCCTATCACAAAACTTAGCATAACTCATTCATTTTTAAACCGATTTTTATGTTTTTTAGTGTTTTGGAAAGCTACTTTACTATACTTTTTTACAAAAAATTCAAAAAAATTGTTTAATGATGCACTTTCAACTTATAGTGTAAAGAATATGACAAATTTTTCAAAAAATACGTTTTTTTTTTACTTAAGCGATCGTAGCTCAGCCAATTCTTGATCGATTTTTAATATTTTTGTTTTGTTTGAAAGGTAAGACCTATACCTTTAAAACAAATCCATAAAATCGAAAATCGGTTGCAAACTAACAAAGTAATAATTTTTTAAAATTGTAATTTACGAATTTCCGTTTTTCAACACATTTGCCAATAAAAAACGTACTTAACGAAGTGATCCAGAAAAACTATGAGTATATCAGTACTCTATGGACTCCAACCAACCCGAATTATCATATGAGAACCCCTGCATAAATTATTTTTGGTCTTTTGTAGCACAGTGTTATTGTTATTATTTGACATTATTAGCTAGATAATGGTCTCTATCAGTGCATTTTTTTATATTTTTCCCCTTATTTGTTACAAGGATATATTCGATTAAAAAGTGAAAAACTCGATTCCTTATTGATGTGATTCGCAGTGTAAATACAATTTAATTTTATACCACACTCAAAAAGAAAAATTATTTAAAAAGTGGAAAACTTAACTAAATTCAATAATGATTTAGCTCCATTGCCATGTTTTCCTTCTTTTTATCTAAATTTTTCTGAAAAATAAGAAAAAGAAAAAACTAGAAAATGGGAAAAAATTTATTTTTTTGAGTACATCTCATTTAAAGTTCCGATTGCGGGCAGACCCCATTAGGTTCGGAACCCATGGGTCCAGACCACCGTAGGCCCAGTCCCATTGGGTCTATTAAAGATCGTCATAGATTTTGATTCAACATCTTTGCCCTTTTCACTCTACCTTGCTTAGTTTTTAGGATACGGGAATTTAAGGGCCCAAAAGAGTCTTTAGAATCTTAACGGGATAACTAAAAAACTATTACACGGGATTAAGACGGTCGTGTAAAGAACTACAAAAAAAAATTTCCTTAAATTGCATAAAATTTACTAAACCTGTAGCGGTGTTCTATAACTCTCGAATCGAAAGATTTCTCACATGGAACATGAAAAACGAAACAGAAACATCGTGAATGGGCACAAAACCTGACTTTTCGCATTCGACTGTTTCTGTAATTTTGTTGTGCGGAAACTTCCTGTCAATTATGATTTTTTTTTCAAAATTATTGGAAAGATGCGAGAAAAACTGTTTCTGTAAACCAATTGATCGAAAACTTTTGAAGTTGAAGTGTCAAAATCAATCATATTTAAAAATGGTGCGATATTTCGTAAATTAAACAACTATTGAGTTATATAAAATAAAAAACAATAATTTTTTTCAAGAAAATTGTATCAACTAATATTATTAATGACATACTACACATTATTTTCATTTAGTTAATTTATTATTTCATTTTTGTATGCCAATGAGCGTGTTCAGCAGAGAAACCTGCTACTCAACAGTTGAGATGTAGCATGTTTTGATTAGTTCACTCTGCTGAACGCATTTTTTTATGAATGTTTCAAAATATTGGAATAAATTATTATTTTTTTATATTTTCATTTATTTTTTCTGTGGAAAATACTTTTTTATTATTTTTTTGTTTATTTCCTTGAATAATTTAAAAAGAAAATAAATAATTTCAATAAAACAGCTTATTTATCAGTTTGTGATCAAATGTAGCATAATTTTTGTACGCTACCAATGATGAGAAGCGCTCACTCAACATGTTGACTGAAATGTCAAAAATTAAACCGTTCAGCAGAATGTTGGGGAGCAGCTGAGTAGCAGCTTTCTCTGCTGAACGTACCCATTGTTACGAGTGCTGTTTAAAAAAAAAAACGTGAAATTGTGTTTTTTTGTTGTGCTTTCTATTATTTTCTCGCCTTATTTACCTTTTTGACAGCTAATTTGGAATATTCCAATAAAAATGCTGCCGTTTTCGCATTGATATACAGAAACAACTTTTTTTCCAGAATCGGGAAACGATGGAATTTTTTGTTTCATACTTTTCGATGTGAAAACTTTTCGCATAAATTACAGAACACCCCCACTCAGGCGCGGATCCAGCTCTTGGGTTTGGGGGGGAAAATTTTTTTTTCTCAAATTTTTTTTTTTTTGCAGGAAACCATAATTAGGATTTGAATCATTAGTTAAGGTTTTTTAGTGCTCAACTCTTGTTTATTATGATTCTTTCTATAGAAACATTTTCAAATCTTAAAAAATTGTTCCTATAAAGAAACTTACGAAATTTTGATATTTTGAAAAATGTCTCTTTAAGAAATTTTCAGGTTCTAAAGCATTTTTCTGACAGGAAAAGGCCCAGATTCTGATACAATTTTCCAATAGAAAATAAGTCAGGTTTATTCAAAAAAATTTTCTGATTTTGAAATTTTTCTGAGTCATTTGCTTAAAGAGAAAGTTTATGATTCTGAGACATTATCCCAATAGAAAAATTCTGAGGTCTTGTGGCATTTTGATACAGAAAAATTTTTAAAATTTATATAAAAATTTTTAAATTCTGATACACTTGCATATAGAAAGTTCTTCCACCAAAAAATTCCTATATATAGAATTCGTAAAGATAAATTCTCAGATTTAGTGACTTTTTCCCCATAGAAAACTTCTTAGGTTCTGAAATATTTTTTTTATTCCATTTTTCTACAAAAAAATGTCTAAGATACCGAAATGAACACCAAAATTTTTATAGTTTGAAAAACTCTTCCACAGAAAGTACTTGAGATTATAAAAATTAAAGTCTTTAATGCTTTTAAAGTTTTTTGAGGCAATTTTCTAGATTCTAAGTAATACATTTTTCTATAGAAAACGGAGATTTCCTGAGACACTTTTGCTTAGAAAAATTTAAGAAATTTTTCCTAAAAAAATGTTTTAGATTCTGGAAATATTCTGGATTCTGGATTAGGAAAAATTTAAGAAATTTTTCCTAAAAAATGTTTTAGATTCTGAGATATTTTTCCAATAGAAAAGGCTTCTTAGGCATTTTTTCTATAGAAAGTCTCAGTCTCAGAAATTTTTCCTACAGAAAAAATATTAGATTCTGAGACATTTTTTAAATAAAAAAATCTCTGCATCTAACAATAAGACCTTTTCTCAGACATTTTTCCCATTGAAAAAATCTGAGATTTTTTCTAGAATGCTAAGACTTTTTTTTCCAATAGAAAGCTTTTTCTATTAAAAAGTCTTAGATCCTGAGACATCTTTCTAATAGAAATAATTTCAGGTTCTGAGACATTTTTCCTAAGGAAAAGGACTTACAAGGGAAGTCTCCCCAGTGTCACACGCGGATCTTTATGGAATTGGTTTTATTTTGTAGAGCAGAAAAAATAAAGGGACACGTATTTTTTTAACGACCCAAATTCATATTTAGGGGGTAAAAAGGAGGGGGCAAAACAAGGCAATTTTTCAGTTTTTTTCGTTTATCTCCTATATTATGCAAAGAAACCTAGTCATGTTACATACCAAATGAAAGGTCTTTGCAAAACCTACCCAGCAAAAAAAAATCGAAGTGGTGCAAAAAGAATAAGTGATTCACTACATACATAGTAGCTATATGTGCCGATCTTCATATTCCATAAGAAGTACTTTTATAAGCACTTCCAAAACTGCTAAAAAAAATGCCAATAATAACAACTTTCACCAGTTCTTTCTTCAATGATTTAGAAGTACCATTTTCATATGTGTTTACAAATGCAATTGAAAAGTACAAATTTGTGGCACTTAAGTATTGGATTTGTTTTGTTGAATATTTTTTTTTTATAATTTTATCTGATTTAATAAAAAGTTAAATTTTATAAATGAATTAACTTGATATGCCGCAAAAGCGAATTTGTTATGTAAATTATGTTATAAAAAAATACAGTTTCCAGATTTTTGTTAAAATTACCAAATGACTCAAGAAGTGCTAAAAAGATAACAAAAAAACTGTTAGCCCTTAAAAAAGACGAGGGTTAAATATAACCAAAAAAGAGCTAAGTTGGTATTGCCGTTTAAAGGTATAAAAACTCTTCTAAAAATATACGATATCTGATTTAAATTGAGAGAATTACTTTTTTTATCTCTTCATTTTATTTATTGGATGTTTTTTTTTTTAACTACATGTATAAAAACATTTTTTTTTTTATAATTTTTGGAGTTGTTTTCCCAGCAAAACTTGCATGACTTCCAGAAATAGTGCTGGAGTACTTCTTTTTTGCTCGACTAGTTCTCTATCTCGTTCTCAGAGTCATGATTTTTGTTTGAAATTGTCACCCTCAGAACTAGTTCTAGGGAAGTAGTCTAGGAACAATCACCCCTCCTATGGAACGGTTCCATCACTACTTCTAGAACCAGTTCTTTATCCCATTCTTTAACCCATGATTTTTCTTTGAAATTGTCACGACAGGAACTACTTCCAAGAAGCTATTGTGGCACTAGTTCTCTATCTCGTTCTCAGAGTCATGATTTTTGTTTGAAATTGTCACCATCAGAACTGGTTCTAGGAAAGTAGTCTAGGAACCCATGTATGGAACGGTTCTTTAAGTCATTCTAGAACCAATTCTTTATCCCATTCTTTAACTCATGATTTTTGTTTGAAATTGTCACCATCAGAACTAGTTCTAGGGAAGCAGTCTAGGAACATTTTGTACATTTTTTTTTTTGCAAAAAAAAAACATTTTTGAATTATTTTTTGTTGAAAATATAACGCAATATGAGCACTTTACTGAACAAAAATTAGTAGTATTTTTTGTTTTTTTAGTCCTTAATGCAATTAGAAATTATCTAGAAGGAGAATAAGGGATTTTTGAAAAAAAAAAAAATATTGTAGGGACCAAAAAATATACGATTATATGCTTAGTTGGATTACTCAAATTGCTTACTATTTTTGCTACAATTGGAAAGTTTTGTTTACTTTTTGTAATAAAAAATTCCAGCCGTAGTAAATAAAGTAGTTTATTGCAGATTGTAGTATGGTAATTGAATGGATCTATAAAAACGTATTTGCACTAATGCCCCAATACTAAATAATACCAAACAAATTACCCAATACTTATAATATTTTTAGCCCCTCTGTACATATTTCAAAAGGTTTTACTTATTCCAAATAGAAGATGCAACAGAGAAATGCGTAATCAAATATATATTTTTTCTTTTTTGAAAAAAATTATAAGTTTTTGAAACAGCTTCTAAGATGTTATTTGAGAACCAGTATTTGTTTCAAGGAAGTGGTGCAGAAGTCATGTACGACTAGTTCCAAATCACTAGTTCCCAAACTACTCCAAAAAAGCTCTTTGGAATCAAAATATTACCCTTTTGGATCACTTCTAGAACTAGTTGTGAAATCACTAGTTCCAGGATGCTCTTTGAGAACCTATCGTGACAAGCTTAGAAGTACTTCTAGAACTAGTTATTTTTGAATGACTCCGAAAAGTTTTGCTGGGTTTGTAAATTATGTACAAAAAACAATAAAACACAAACAATAAAAAGTTTCCAGATTATGGTAAAAATCAAATGACTTAAAAAGTGCTTAAAGGGCTAAAAAAGATAACCAAAAAAAGGTGGTAGCCTTTAAAAAAAAGGGCTGAATTATAGCCACAAAATGACTAAGTTGGTATCGCTGTTGAAAGGTATAAAAACTCTTCTAAACATTAGGGTATTCAATTAATCGAGGTTTTGGTTTAATCGGGCAAATGATTAATCGCACTTAAAAAATTATGTTAGTAAAATCAACTGAAAATGTCAGTTAAAATAACTACTTTGTAAGTTGATTTCGGGTCAACTACTTTTTCAGTTAAATCAACTAACAATGTTAGTTATTTTAACTGACAAAAAACAACTGACTTATGTAGTAAAAACTACTTACATTTGTAGTCAAAACAACTAAAATGTAGTAAAAATAAAAAAATCAATAGAGGTATTCAGAGTCTTGTTGCCACCCCTGGCAATGTAGCAAAAGAGTACTTCTATCAAAAAATACATGTATTTTGAAAAGTAATTTTGAAAAGTGCTCTTTTACCACCAGTGCCAGGGCTGGCAAGCAAGACTCTGAATACCTCTAATATATAATTTTTTTTTTCAAAATATTTTTCAGAAAAAAAATTGAAGACCAAATTTTTTCCAAGTTTTTTTTTTTAAAAAAAAAGTTGTGAAAAATAAAAATAACGAAATTTTTTTTTTTTTTGGAAAAAAAAACTTTAAAACTTTTCAGAGATAAAATAAATAAAATTAACTACTAAATAACTGTTACTACATCACAGTACTTTTTTGTTAGTTGTTCAAAAAAACGACTTAAAATAAGTAACAGAAATAGTTGTTTGATATTTTTCATACAAAAACAACTGACTTTGTAGTTGAAAACAACTAACTACTGTAAAATATACAAATAACTAACATGTAGTAACTTACATAATTTTCTGATTGTGAGTGCGGGGTTGAGATTTAATCGGTTAATAATCGGATAAATTTGAATTATTCGGTTAACCGAATAATAAAAATTTTAATTGAATATAAAACTAAGAACTCTATGTACTTTTAAGAATTTTATTAATTTTATTTAAAATAAATCTTTATCCGATATGGCGAAGCTCTATAATGTTAGCCCAAATAAAGATTTTTTGTATGGCACCCTGAAAATTTACCCTAAAATTGATACCCAAATTGATGCCGGGCTTAGATGCACCTCTAATAGAGTTTCGAATTCGGTACTATTATACAGTCGAACCCGGTTATAACGAACTCCGAGGGACCAGTAAAAATAGTTCGTTATAAGCGAAGTTCGCTATAAGCGGGGTATATTTTTGATCAACCTAGTTTTATTTCCAAAAAAATAGATCAAATTTTGTTTTATTTGATGTTTTTTCGTCAATAAACTGCTTATTTAGAAGAAATTATTAAAAATATTAATAAATTTTATTAAAATTTTAATATAAACCAAAAAATTCCAACCTTTTGTTAGTTTGATAACATGATTGCCACACATTAAAAAATATTTATGGGAGTTCGTTATAAAAAGGTAAATATACATGAAATTGTGTTCGTAGGACCATAATAAGCAGTTCGTTTTAACCGAGGATTCGTTATAACCGAGTTCGTTATAAAAGAAGTATTTTGTGTGAAAATTGATGCTAAAACGTCGGGACTTTAGAATTAGTTCGTTATAACCGAGAATTCGTTATAACCGAGTTCGTTATAACCGAGTTTGACTGTATATCAACAAGACAAATTGGTTGGTTTTCAAATTTGTTTTCTTTTATTTTTTAGGGCCGAAATTGCAATAATTTTATCGGTCGATATCTCCGTAATGAAAAAAGATATCTTAAGGATTGCAAAAGTAATTTGAAGAATAAGTGAAGTATTTTTAGATGTGCTGAACTAATTATACATCATAAAATAATTCTCGGTTTTATAAGGTCCCGAACATTGCGAATATCTGAGTTTATGCAGTACTGTCAATCGAAAATCTAAATATCTCAAAATAAGATAAATCACTTCTAAGTCCAGATTCGGATTAAGCGCATGAAAAACTATTAGAAAAATATATACATCCACATTTAATTAATAATTCCTATTAGCTAAACTAAATTATTAAAAACATCGATTTAATCTTAACAATTTCAAGTCTAAATATTACATAATAAATATTATACATTGTTAAAAATATCGTTTTGGTTTTAATTATTATTAGTGTAAATACTAAAAAAAAAATCTTAAAATCAATCCCAAAAAGTCATGAAATATGTACTTATCAAGAAGTGATGAAAAAATCACTTCTAAATCACCATATAAAAATTACATAATCACATCCAAAATGCCAAGAAATATATACTTCTAAAGAAGTGATGAAAAAAGCACTTCCAAAAGGTCAAGTTATATTAACATCCCGATCACTACTTCAGAAGTTGTGATAAAGATGTTAATATATATGTACATACTAAACACTAGTGATATTGTGTGTCACGCCCATATAAAATTCATCAGTGTTTCAGCTGAAGAAGAAGTACATCTGGTTCATAAGTTGTGGTGAATTTTGTAGTGAATGGTAAGCTCTTTTTTTGCTGGGTATCTTAGTGTGATAAAAACTTGTCCAAACATTCACAACTACTTGTCATATTGAGTAAAATACCAAAATTTTAGGACATTTTTGTTAATAAATAATAACTTATTTGGCCAGTTGTTAGCACCACGAGATAGGAATTTTTAATACCTTTAATCTGATACCACACATGCCTATATTAATTTTGTTTAAATAGGCGTAAATCGTAAAAAACTGAAAAAGGTCAATTTCCCCCATACAAATCGACCCCCCCTAAAAATGAGTTTGGGCCGCTAAAAAAAAATACGTGTCGAATTAATTTTCGTTCTATACAACATATCCAAATTATATGAAGATCGGAGGGTGACACCAGGGAGACTTCCCTTGTTAGATTCTGGAACACTGTTAAATATAAAAAAATCTCACAGTCCAAGACATCCAAACAGATTTTTTGTAATTTTCCTATAGAAAAATTTTTAGTTTCTATTATATTTTTTCTACAAAAAATTCTCAAATTTTCTAAAAAAAAAGTAACAGTTTTTTCCTCTAAAAAAAAAATTCAGATTCTATTACAGTTTTTCTATAAAAAAATGTTCAAATTTTACATGAAGAACATTTTTTTATTTTTAATATAGAAAAATCTTTCTTTTTTACCCAGAAAAATACTCAGATTTTTCATATCAAAATTATAAGATTTTTCCTATAGAAAAATGCTAAGAAAAATTCTTAACTTTTTGCTTTGGAAAAATTCCCAAATTTTTCGTCTAGAAAAATTCCTAAAGTTTTCGTCTAGAAAACTTCCAACATTTTTCGTTTAGTCTACAAAATTTTTCTTACATTTTTAAAAGAAAATTTCTATAAAAAAATTTATGCTATAGAAAAATTCTCAGATTTTTCCAATAGGAAACTTTAAGGGAGCTTCTTATAGAAAAATTCGCAAATTATTTCTATCGAAAAATTCTCGACTATTTTCCTAAAAAATGCTAACATTTTTGCTATCGAAAAATTCTTAAATTTTTTCATATAAAAGAATTCTTACATTCCGAGACATTCCCTGCAAAATTTTCTGTTCCAAATAATCGGTTCCGGAACCCATCAAACTACCCTGCAACCGGTTATACTTAACATTCCAGAATCAATGATTTTTGTTTGAAATTGTCCCGAAAGCAATCGTTTTTTAGAGCAAGTAGTTTTTTTGAAAAATAATTTTACATAGAAAATTTTGTTGTGATTACCGTAGAATGTATTCAAGAATCTATTGAACCGAGAATTTGTTCCAAAAAATTTTTCTGGGTTTTTCCTTTAAAAAAATTTTAAGATTCGTTGACATTTTTCATAAAAAAAAATCTCAGATTATTTTCTTTTTCACTTTCCTTTTTTAAACGTGCTCGCTTTATGAGCCTTTTTGAGCGACACTTTACCACTATGATACAATCCAGGGAGTTTTTTTCGTTGCACCGGTGCTTCATATAAAGTTATTGAGGTATGGTATTTTGATATCCGAAAGATGGAATCTGTATAAATAAAAATCAAATGTAGTACGTTGGTAATCGCATGACTTGAGAACCGATTTGGTTAATTTTTTTAAAATGTTCTTTATAGTCCAACTTAGATTTTTACGGAAAGGAAAATTTATTACGCCTACTTTTACGCACACTTTTTTGAGTTATCAAAAATCGGAAAACGGCTGGACCAATTTGACTATTTTTGAGGTTTTTACATAAAGAAAAATTGGTCACGCCCACTTCTTCGCAACTTTTTTCGATATATTTTAAATCGAAGAGAGGCTGGACGGATTTGGCTATTTTTTTTTTAAATGTTCGTCATTGTTTAACTATAGTTTTAAAGAAAAGAAAAATTGACCACGACCACATTTTTTTATAAACATATCAAAAATCCCAGAACGGCTTGACCTATTTAGTAAGGTTTTAACTACCACTTTTACGCCTACTTATTTAATACCACAGAACGACTGACAAGTTAAGTCTCCCTGGTGTCACCCTCCGATCTTCATGAAATTTGGATAGGTTGTTAAGAACGAAAATTAATTCGAGATTTATTTTTTTTGGCGGCCCAAACTCATTTTTAGGGGGGTCGATTTGTATGTGGGGAAATTGACTTTTTTCAGTTTTTTACGATTTACACCTTTTAAAAAAAAAATAATATAGGCATGTGTGGTATCAGATTAAAGGTATTAAAAATACATATCTCATGGTGCTAACGACGGGCCAAAGAAGTTAATATTTTTCGACTTATTAACAAAAATGTCCTAAAATTTTGGTATTTTACTGAATATGACGAAAAGTTGCGCATGTTTGGACACGTTCTTATCACATGTAGATAGGTTTTCCAAAGACCTTTCATTTGGTATGTAACATGACTAGGTTACTTTGCATAATATAGGAGATAAACAAAAAAAAACTGAAAAATGTCCTTGTCTTCCCCCCTCCTTTTTACCACCTTAATATGAATTTGGGCCGTTAAAAAAAAATAAGTGTACCTTTATTTTTTCTGCTCTACAAAATAAAACCAATTCAATAAAGATAAGCGGGTGACACTAGGGAGACTTCCCTTGTGAATCAATTTTGCCATATGGGGGTATACTCACTTTGTCATTCCGTGTATAACGCATCGAAATATCGGCCAGGGACCCCACAAAGTATATGAAGACATTTACATATATACTAAGACATTCTAGCGATGTCCGTCCGTCTGTAGTGAACACGATGCAGTCCAAACTAAAAGAGCTAGACCTCAAGTTTGGCATGACTATGTCCTATGCTCCTAGGCAGGTTAAGTTCGAAAATGGGCAAAATCGGACCAGAGAGAAAAGGTCCGCTTGAAGGAATAAAATAACCTATAAAAAACGCAAATTTTTTAGAGTTTTTGTTAATCAAATGAAACATTTTTATGTTCGCAAAAGTTCAAAGTTCTGCGCTTGGACCCCTTTTTGAGAGCGTGAAAAAAAATAATTTAAATAATAATAAAACTAGTATAATACTTTATTGCATAAAGCAGAATAAAATGAACTTGTAAACATATACCGCGCGGACGGTAACTAACGGTCAATACCGTAACTAACTCATGATACAATGGATTACGTAATCCTTTTTTGTTTTGTTAGTTATTGTACTGAAGAATATTTATTAAGAAGTTCCCGATTAAGAAGACTGACATAAGGTCGTTGCTAAGAACAGGATGCATGAACTCTGTGGTTCACTAAATACCAATTTTCCACGAATGGTCGATGGTAAGTCGCCGATCAACTGCTGACAATGCAAGATCAACAATTGTTAAAGTGTTCATTGATGATACTAATCGTTTTATTGGTCCGCATATTCCATTTTTCCTGAAGAGGTTCAAGGCGCACATCACTGTCGAATCTTGCTTTTCCGCTAAATCCATCTAATACATCTATAAGTACGTGACCAATCGAAATTTAAATAAAACCCTTTAAGAGTCATCGTGATTTCAAATCCGCGTGCCCTAGATACACATTTGCGTAACATGTCAAGCTGCTTGATCATCCTATTTAGCATACATGGGAAATTATAATTTGGTTCAAATTATAATTTGTATAATAATTACAATTTTGTCTGCAAATGAAAAATTATTTTTTTTCTAATTTTCATTTTCTGAACAAATGGAAATTAAAAAAATTTAATTTTCATTCGAATGAAAAGCTTTCGCCACATTTTTTAATTACGTTGCCATAAAAAATCAAAGACCAAAACCTTTAAAAACCGATATTTATAAAGTTGGCAACGCAATTAAAAATTCCAGCAAAAACACAAACCCTAAACAAAAATCGTAATCTTTAACGACAATCAAATTGTACCCTACTTGTGGCAATAATATTAATTACCAGTCAGGATTTTCTATAAATAAAACACATTTTCTAAGTTCTCAATTATTAAAAATATCACAAAATGACAATAGTTTCAATACAAAAATTCCATTTTGTGATTTTTTTTAATTACTAAAAACTTTAAGGATTGGGCCGTTGATATCCAAAATATTAGTAACGATAGCGTTTCAAACCATATTGCGGTAAAGAACTTTATCTGTCGTGATTTCCTCTAGCATTATTTTTACACCAATTTAAAAATTTATATGAGTAAAATTTTGAGTTATTCCACTTTGCATTAAAGACAACAACCAACATTATTTACCAAAAGCTCCAGCATTAAAAATCTACTCACTTATTACATACTGTTTTGCAATTAAATAAATACATTTTTAAGCTAGGCTTCCTCCGGGCGTAATAAGTTGTGACCAAGTTAGATTTTTACAGTTTAATACTCCTGGAGAGTATTATTGGAGGGAACACTTTAAACGTTGCATAGAGCGCTAATGGCAAGCCAACTAGGTGTTCACTGTTTCCCAACTGATATAATCTATGGAAATCATTGTTAGTCTGCAAATGGGGAAATAAAACAATTGATGCTTTATTTTCGGTCTCTTGAGAAAAAATACTAGAAAATTTTAATAATAATTAATTATTAAACCATTAAAATTTTTATATGTCAATATGTAGAAATTTTTCGGAAACCCTAACCACGTAAAGTTCTTCACCACTCATTGCAAGAAACTCTGTTATTCTTAATATTTAGGACCAGGTATGAATCTGAAAAAAGATTCATAGAATTTTTATTTTTAATGTTAAATTTAAGATTGGTACATGTTGGTAATAAGTAAAATGGCATTTTCATCAAAGTCCTGAGGTACGTCTTCGAACTGCTTTTTCCTATAATTCTTGTAATACCGAACTGAATGTCAAAAACTGTGAACTGAAATTTAAAGAACGTTGAAAGTTGGAAAATATTATTGAAAATCAGAAAATATTAGTTTAACTGAAACGTGTAAAAAATATTAATGGAAATTCTTGGGACACATTCCCTCCTCGGCATAAACGTTTTCAAATTCATTTATTATATTAACGCTTCAAAATACAGTTTTGTTCTTATTTTTATTATTTTAAATAACCACGCCCCAAAAACGTTTGCAGACGTTGGGGACAAATTCAACCCAAAAAAGTAGTAACATTTTTGACCATACTCATTTTGAGTTGGATAAAACTTGAAACATAGTGTGATTCTTACAAAACAAAATGATAGTGGCAAAATTTTAGACTTTTGGTTATTTTTCTTCCCGAGATATGGGGTCTTGAAAATTTTGAAAATCGTATATGTTTGACAAAAGCGTTCTGACATAAATGACGTTATCTCAAAAATGCTCAAGAAAAAGGTTATATCTCAAAAAACGATATTTTTAACATTTTTGAAAAATGTATTTTATTAAGGATCCCCTATACTACATAAGTTTACATTTTCAGGATGGAGACTTCATTGATTCTTTCGCTCATTCTTTGGAACGCTGGTTTCAAAATACACTTAACTTTTTAAAAGATTGTTTTAGACGATTTAGCATTTCGAAAATTAAGGGTAAAACAATGATCGTTAACATTTTGCATGTCATTTTAAAGGCGGTCTTATTACCTGTTATATAAAAACTAAATGAGACCTCTTCCTTAAGTAGTATTTGAGATAACGGCATTTACGTCAGAAGACTTTTGTCAAAAATGTACGATTTTTCTAATTTTCAAGAATGTCAATGACTATCTATATATATAAAAGAGTAATGTGACTGACTGACTGACTGACTGACTGACTGACTGACTGACTGACTTATATACTCATTCATCATCGCCCAGATCAAACCGCTGAAGCTAGAGACTTGAAATTTGGACTGTAGGTCCACCTCCCGGAATATAGATCCACTAAGGCTGGATTTTTGTCAATGTTGATTCTAAGGGGGTAAAAAGGGTAAAAAACTGTACTTTTGGTACTTTTTATATCTCCTGAAATAATGGTCATAGAGACTTGAAATTTGGACTGTATGTTCACATCCCGGAATATAGATCCAGTAAGGCCGGATTTTTGCCAATGTTGATTCCAAGGGGACAAAAAGGGTATAAAACTGTACTTTTGGTACTTTTTATATCTTCTGAAATAATGGTCACAGAGACTTGAAATTTGGACTGTGTGTTCAACTCCTGGAATATAGATCCAGTAAGGCCGGATTTTCGCCAATGTTGATTCTAAGGGGGTAAAAAGGGTAAAAAACTGTACTTTTGGTACTTTTTATATCTCCTGAAATAATGGTCACAGAAACTTGAAATTTGGACTGTATGTTCACCTCCCGGAATATAGATCCAGTAAGGATGGATTTTTGCCAATGTTGATTCTAAGAGGGTAAAAAGGGTAAAGAAATGTACCTTTGGTACCTTTTATATTTCCTTAAATAATGGTCCTAGACACTTGAAATTTTGAATGTAGGTTCAGCTCCCGGAATATAGATCTACAAAGGCTGGATTTTTGCGAATGTTGATTCTAAGGGGGTAAAAAGGGTAAAAAACTGTATTTTTGGTACCTTTTATATTTTCTTAAATAATTGTCCTAAAAACTTAAAATTTGCAATGTAGGTTCACCTCCCGGAAAAAATGTTCACCAAGGCTGAGTTTTTGCCAATATTGACTCTACGGGGGTAAAATGGAAAAAAGTGTATTTTTGGTACTTTTTTTTATTAACTGAAAAAATGGTACCTTTTATAAAAAGCTCCTTTTATAAAAAGTACCTTTATAAAAAGTACCTTTTATAAAAAGTACCTTTTATAAAAAGTACCTTTTATAAAAAGTACCTTCTATAAAAAGTACCTTTTATAAAAAGTACCTTTTATAAAAAGTACCTTTTATAAAAAGTACCTTTTATAAAAAGTACCTTTTATAAAAAGTACCTTTTATAAAAAGTACCTTTTATAAAAAGTACCTTTTATAAAAAGTACCTTTTATAAAAAGTACCTTTTATAAAAAGTACCTTTGATAAAAAGTACCTTTTATAAAAAATACCTTTTATAAAAAGTACCTTTTATCAAAAGTACCTTTTATCAAAAGTACCTTTTATAAAAAGTACCTTTTATAAAAAGTACCTTTTATAAAAAGTACCTTTGATAAAAAGTACCTTTTATAAAAAGTACCTTTTATAAAAAGTACCTTTTATAAAAAGTACCTTTTATAAAAAGTACCATTTATAAAAAGTACCTTTTATAAAAAGTACCTTTTATAAAAAGTACCTTTTATAAAAAGTACCCTTTATAAAAAGTACCTTTTATAAAAAGTACCTTTTATAAAAAGTACCTTTTATAAAAAGTACCTTTTATAAAAAATACCTTTTATAAAAAGTACCTTTTATAAAAGTACCTTTTATAAAAAGTACCTTTTATAAAAAGTACCTTTTATAAAAAGTACCTTTTATAAAAAGTACCTTTTATAAAAAGTACCTTTTATAAAAAGTACCTTTTATAAAAAGTACATTTTATAAAAAGTACCTTTTATAAAAAGTACCTTTTATAAAAAGTACCTTTTACAAAAAGTACCTTTTATAAAAAGTACCTTTTATAAAAAGTACCTTTTATAAAAAGTACCTTTTATAAAAAGTACAGTTCAGCTCCCGGAATATAGATCTACAAAGGCTGGATTTTTGCGAATGTTGATTCTAAGGGGGTAAAAAGGGTAAAAAACTGTATTTTTGGTACCTTTTATATTTTCTTAAATAATTGTCCTAAAAACTTAAAATTTGCAATGTAGGTTCACCTCCCGGAAAAAATGTTCACCAAGGCTGAGTTTTTGCCAATATTGACTCTACGGGGGTAAAATGGAAAAAAGTGTATTTTTGGTACTTTTTTTTATTAACTGAAAAAATGGTACCTTTTATAAAAAGCTCCTTTTATAAAAAGTACCTTTATAAAAAGTACCTTTTATAAAAAGTACCTTTTATAAAAAGTACCTTTTATAAAAAGTACCTTCTATAAAAAGTACCTTTTATAAAAAGTACCTTTTATAAAAAGTACCTTTTATAAAAAGTACCTTTTATAAAAAGTACCTTTTATAAAAAGTACCTTTTATAAAAAGTACCTTTTATAAAAAGTACCTTTTATAAAAAGTACCTTTTATAAAAAGTACCTTTTATAAAAAGTACCTTTTATAAAAAGTACCTTTTATAAAAAGTACCTTTGATAAAAAGTACCTTTTATAAAAAATACCTTTTATAAAAAGTACCTTTTATCAAAAGTACCTTTTATCAAAAGTACCTTTTATAAAAAGTACCTTTTATAAAAAGTACCTTTTATAAAAAGTACCTTTGATAAAAAGTACCTTTTATAAAAAGTACCTTTTATAAAAAGTACCTTTTATAAAAAGTACCTTTTATAAAAAGTACCATTTATAAAAAGTACCTTTTATAAAAAGTACCTTTTATAAAAAGTACCTTTTATAAAAAGTACCCTTTATAAAAAGTACCTTTTATAAAAAGTACCTTTTATAAAAAGTACCTTTTATAAAAAGTACCTTTTATAAAAAATACCTTTTATAAAAAGTACCTTTTATAAAAGTACCTTTTATAAAAAGTACCTTTTATAAAAAGTACCTTTTATAAAAAGTACCTTTTATAAAAAGTACCTTTTATAAAAAGTACCTTTTATAAAAAGTACCTTTTATAAAAAGTACATTTTATAAAAAGTACCTTTTATAAAAAGTACCTTTTATAAAAAGTACCTTTTACAAAAAGTACCTTTTATAAAAAGTACCTTTTATAAAAAGTACCTTTTATAAAAAGTACCATTTATGAAAAATACCTTTTATAAAAAGCACATTTTATAAAAAGTACGTTTTATAAAAAGTACCTTTTATTTAAAGTACCTTTTATAAAAAATACCTTTTATTAAAAGTACCGTTTATAAAAAGTACCTTTTATAAAAAGTACCTTCTATAAAAAGTACCTTTTATAAAAAGTACCTTTTTTAAAAAGTACCTTTTATAAAATTACCTTTTATAAAAAGTACCTTTTATAAAAAGTATCTTTTATAAAAAGTACCTTTTATAAAAAGTACCTTTTATAAAAAGTACCTTTTATAAAAAGTACCTTTTATAAAAAGTACCTTTTATAAAAAGTACCTTTTATAAAAAGTACCTTTTATCAAAAGCACCTTTTATAAAAAGTACCGTTTATAAAAAGCACCTTTTATAAAAAGTACCTTTTATAAAAAGTACCTTCTATAAAAAGTACGTTTTGTTAAAAGTACCGAAAGTACACTTTTTGGTACTTTTTTATTTCCTGAAATAATAAACATAGAAACTTGAAATTGGAAAGGCTCGCCTCTCGGAAAATAAAGGGGTTAAAAGGAATAAAAAAGTGTACTTATTTATTTCCTGATATAATGGTCCCAGAAACTTAAAATTTGTAATTTAAAATCCTTCGGGGAAAAAAGAGATGGGGAATGGTTCTTTTTGGAAATTCCGTTTCTTAACGGGGATAAAAAGTACTTTTAATATTTGCTGAAACAATGATCCTAGATAATTGAAATATGGATTGTAGGATCCTTCGGCGAAAAAAAAAAACATTCTGGAAGAGGTACTTTTTTTAAATTCCGTTTCTAATGGGGGTAATAAAGTGTACTTTTGGTACTTATTTGTTCCTATAATAATGACCTTAGAAGATGGAGATGGAATTGGAAATGAAATGGAGTAGAACGGGGAACAATATGAAATAGAGCAGGGAACAATATGGAATGATATTTTTAACTCAAATTTTTGGTGTTTAGCTTTTTTTACTCCATATTTTTTTTTATTCCAATTTCTTTTTTCACTGAAATATTTATTCACTCAAAATCCAAAATCCAGACATAAGGGCTCGAAAATTGTCATTATATTTTTCCCCCGGAACGAACATGATAACGTACCAGCAAAGTTATTCAAATTTTATTGTTTAAATTATTCATTGAAATATTTTTTATGGAAGACTTAAACGTCCACAAGTAAATAAAATAAAGACTACGTAGGGGAATTTTTTTGAAATCGATAGATTAATCCTTATCCTTCTATTATCCGGTATTCAATACAACCGGTAACGAAGTACCGGGATTGTAAGCTAGTAAGTCATATTTGTGCCAAACATCAGGAATCTAGTTTCTATGTTTTGGATTTGTTGTGTCTTCCACAAACACACGTAAATGCGATACATACTTTATGGGTTCCTAGGCCGATATTTCGATGCGTTACACACGGAATGACAAAGTGAGTATACCCATATGCTATGGTTAAAAATTGTGTTTTCTGGGATTGTTTAAGTTCTGCAAAAAGAAACTTGTTTTCCCAAGGACGATTTTTCCCATTTCCGAATTTTAGAAGTATACGAATGTAAGACCTATACATGCCAAACTTCAGGAGGAAAGCTATTTTATTGTGGACTGAATCATGCCTTTCAGAGATGGACGGAAATTCGGATTGGCGATATTTCAATGCGTATTTACGGAATGACAAAATGCTGATATTTCTATACTGAGGTTGACAGGTATAAAAACAACATCCGCCGTTTTCTTACCATGTCTAATCTTGAATTTTTTCAACAACAATGTGTGGAAGGGTTGGTGGCATTTTTTTGTTTTAATCATCGCTACAAAAAAAAACATATTGTTACTGATAATTATCTTTTCTTTCGAAGAGGTTTTAAACTTACATCATTATTTTGATAGAGTCGGAATCCGCGAATCTAAAATGGCTTGTTATGGTCTTTTTATGGTCCTTTTTTTGATTAAAATTCCAAAAAAAAAATTATATATTCAATATACATACATATGTATTTTTATTTATTTTTTATATTGACACATAAATAAAGGTTCGAAAATATGCTAACAAAAAATTGTTGGCAAATCGAACAAATTTAAAAAGCTACAAATTAATTTCCAAACTCAAAATCATTTGTGAATTTAATTACCATTTTTATCCAATTCAACAACCATACATTTCCATTTGCTAAGGAAATGGAAATTCAAAAATTTATAATTTTCATTTTGATAAATGGAAATTGGTTGTTAATTTCCATTTGATAAAGAAATGGTAATTAAATTTAAATGGAAATTAAAAAATCCCATGTATGCTATTTAGTGTATCAGTTTAAGGCAATTAGAGTTTTCAGTATTATTGACGGCAAGGTTCTGAACCCATAATGAAATTCCGAATATATTTTTTTCCACTTGAAGTCCTCGTCATCACCAACTACCATTATTAAATAGGGATTTTATTTTTGTCTTTAGACCACAGAACATGACTACTTGAAGGTGTTCATATTTATTATTTGTCATCAATAACCGGCGTTGACATTGACTCGACTTGTCAATTGCATTTAGCCGCCACCAAGTGTTTACGTTGACATTTTTTTATTGATTAACTCGGAAGCGACCAGAAAAAGGACATTACAAAATACGACACCACAGAAGCCCAGACACAATAATAATTGTTCCTGGTAAACATAAACATGTTGTTTAGTTGATAATTATTATTTATAAATTACAAAATGAGAAAATATACACATTGAACTGGTAAAGGTTCCTGTTAAATAGTTTTCTTCTGTATTTTTTCCAATAATAAATTGACCTTGCAACATGCAGGCTAATTATAGCTGTATGAGCATGTTGTATGTTTACGCACAATCTCAGCAGGGTGCAAAACTGCCTCAATATAACAAAAGTTATGCACACAATATCTCCAAGTAGGTACATAGTTAGGTAGGAACTACATAAGAAAACCCTCATATACATTCAATACATGTTGATTTAAAAAGGCAAATAAATATTCGGTGTGTGTTTGTCAATAAAATTTAATTATTTGTAATCAGAAATGCATTAGTCAATTTGTAACTGAAAACTGTGTGGTGGTGGTGTCACTAAAAAATAATCCATTGTGTTTACATTTAATTTTTCACTCGATTACTTGGTGTTAAAGACATGTGTACATACAAATAATTTGTATTTTTGTAAATGAATGCACACTACTTCCACTCAGGCCCGGATTACCCTTAAGGCAAAAAAGGCAACTGCCTAGGGGCCCACATCGAATAGGGGCCTACACTCTGATTTTATATATTTTTTATACCCTCCAACCACAGTATGGGGGTATACTCACAAAGTATATATTATATTGATCCATGATAGAATCAAAGACATTCTAGCGATGTCCGTCCGTCTGTAGAAATAACGATGCAGTCCAAACCAAAAGAGCTAGACCCCTGAAATTGGGCATGAATATAACTTATGTTACTGGTAAGATTAAGTTCGAAGATGGGCAAAATCGGACGAGGGGAAAAAAAGTTCACCCTTTAAGAACTAAAATGACCCCTGAAAAATACAATATTTTTACGAGTTTTTTTTTTAATTTTTGCCCAACAAATGTAACATTTTTATGCCATATTATGTTCATAGACCTTCGCATGGACCAAGGGGGTTAGGTTAGGTTAGGTTGTAAGTGGCTGCTGACGTTTTACGTCAACCCACGTAGACTCTGAGGTCCATTGTGATACCACGGGATCGTAATAGGTTTCCCTACTAGTCCCTGTCGTTAAACCAGTTTGAGCTTCTTATGAAACTCCTTAGATGTTGAATTTTGACATCCGACAAATCAGAAAGATCGTACAGCTCCCTAGATCCCAGTGAAGCAAGTCGCTGACCAGAAAGTGCCGGGCAATGGCAAATAAAGTGTTCGATAGTTTCCAACTCCTCTTCATCCATGCAACTTCGGCAAAAGTCATTCGACGGCACATTTAACCGCTCTGCGTGCTTCCCTATAAGATAGTGTCCGGTAATTATAGAAACCACCGTCGAAATCTCTCCTCTTGGAAGCGATATCAGCTCACTTGTGCGCCCCTGATTAAGAGAAGGCCAAATCAGTCGTGTTGTCTCACACGTCCATCCATTTGCCCATCTTTGATTAGTCTCCGTCGCAGAACAAAGCCGTAGGTTTTGCTTGCAAGTTTCTAGAGGCATACCAACACATTCCAATTCTGTTGGAACCTGTAAGGTAGTTCCTAGTCTTGCAAGCTCATCGGCTTTGCAATTCCCTGGAATGTCTCTGTGCCCTGGGACCCATATGAGTCGTATGTTAAACTGCTTGGCCATCTCATTTAAAGACGTGCGGCAGTTAAGGGCAGATCGTGTTTTCAGAAACATTGAATCCAGGGACTTGACCGCGGCTTGACTGTCAGTATAGATGTTGACTGCGGTTGTAGACAAGACATTGCAGCTCAACCAGTCAGCCACTTCCTTTATTGCCAGCATCTCTGCCTGGTAAACACTGCAATAATCTGGCAGTCTACGAGCCAGGCTCAACCCAAGCTCTTCCGAATGGACCCCAAAGCCCACTTGTTCGTGCAGCCTCGATCCATCTGTGTAAAAATTTATGGTAGCTCCACTTCCCGGAGTATCCCCCATCCAAGACTCCCTGGATGGTATCATAGTGGTAAAGTGGCGCTCAAAGAGGCTCAAAGAGGGAGCACAATCCACATTTTGTGGTATTGTTATCTTTTTTAAGATCGCGCTATGGCCACAATCGCTGCTCCTCCATTGCAGCGTGCTATTAAGTCGAATTGCCGACGCAGCTGCATACTGCCTACCCAATATGTCCAAGGGTATCAGGTGAAGGAGGATTTCTAATGCAGCCGTAGGTGTAGTACGAAGAGCACCAGTGATGCACATTGACGCCATTCTCTGTACCTTCGTGATAAAGACACAGTTCGCTTTTGTTTCTAAAGCAGGCCACCAGACAATGATTCCATACAGCAAAATTGGACGCACCACTGCTGTATAGATCCAATGAACGACTTGAGGGCTAAAACCCCATCGTTTTCCAATGGCCCTTTTACAGGAATACAAAGCAATCGTTGCTTTTCTCACCCGTTCCTCAATATTACGCCTGAAATTCAGCTTCCTATCTAGAAACACTTCAAGATACTTGGCTCCATCTGAGAAGGTGATTTCAGTACCGTCCAGAGAAATAGGATCGAAAGCAGGAATCTTATTTTTCCTTGTAAATAAAACAAGCTCTGTTTTACTAGGATTAACTCCTAGACCACAGTCTCTTGCCCATTTAGACAGATCTTTCAGAGAACCCTGAAGAATGTCCCGCAATGTTGATAGATGCTTCCCCTTTACCGCTATCGCGACATCGTCAGCATATGCGACAACATGACAACCACGTGCTTCTAGAGATAGTAGCATTGAATTCAGTGCCAGGTTCCAAAGAAGCGGCGAAAGAACACCTCCTTGTGGTGTGCCTCGATTGACAAATCGAGATATGACGGACGCTCCAAATAACAAAATTGTTATGAAATTTAAAGTTCAAATGCGATTTTCTCGAAAAAAAAAGATGAACGTGTTTCTGATTTTTTTTGTGTGGATGGACAAACATCTAAACTTTTAAAAAAATAAATAAAAAAGAAAAAAAAAGTGGCCGGATTTTTGATAAATTTACTTTTTTAAAAAATGGAAAATTTCAGAACGGGTTCTGAAAATTTTCCAAAAAAAGAATTTTTAATCGATAGCCCATACAAAACTATATAAGAACGTAAATGTTTGACATTGTGGTGCATTCCGTTTTAATGTGATAATGAAGCAGGTCATTATAAAGCACTATGCAGGTTTCCTTATTTTCACTTATTTTGTTTAGATTTCATTATTTTAAAATCTTTTGCGTTTCATTGATTTCATTTATTTAAATTTCTGTAACTTTTCTTTTCAAAATTCTACTGTAACATTTTCAAAAGTAACTTTGATTGTAATATTTTTTATTTTGAATATTGTTTGTAATTTGTATAAAAGGAAGCTCTTTTTGGAAAATTGTTCAATTATCTTTCTGAGTTCAACAAAGAAAGTCATACTTTGTCTAGACAAAATTGTTCGGACGGGTTTTAACTTTCCTTTGCCAAAACGAAGATTAATTAATAAAGTTTTTTTCTATAAAATAAAAACACTAAAAATCGTGTTTTCATTTATGAATTTATACAATCTGCGAAGCAAGATTGTTTCATTGGCGCCCAACTTAGTGGCTCCGGAAGACGACCAGAGAGTGTCGAAAGCCTATACCACAACCAAAACGGCCGAGGCTAATTCGGAAAAGGACCAGGGAGTGTCCAAAACCTATTTCATAGCCAAAAGGTTCGTAGCTAATTTGGAAGACGACCAGAAAATGTCAAAAGCATAGACCACAAACAAAAAGTACGTGATTCGAAAAACGACCAAGCAAAATTTTAAGTAGAAGAAGAATCCGAAGTAGAAGACAAAGATATTATCGAAATGCTTAGTGAAGAAGACATCATCAACCCTAAAGCTATGACTCCATTCTCATCAGATCATTTCCAGCTAATTGTAGCTGCAATTGCGATTAGCGTGTTTGAACTTTTCCACCAGGGGGAGACACAAATCGACTTTATACCCCAGAAATCTACCAGTTTATTAAGAGTAAGATGCCTAATATGACGTTATGTTGCTGATGCCTCATCGGGACGTTTTCGGCATCAGAGGGGGAGACTGAAGCAGGTCATTATAAAGCACTATGCAGGTTTCCTTATTTTCACTTATTTTGTTTAGATTTCATTATTTTAAAATCTTTTGCGTTTCATTGATTTCATTTATTTAAATTTCTGTAACTTTTCTTTTCAAAATTCTACTGTAACATTTTCAAAAGTAACTTTGATTGTAATATTTTTTATTTTGAATATTGTTTGTAATTTGTATAAAAGGAAGCTCATTTTGGAAAATTGTTCAATTATCTTTCTGAGTTCAACAAAGAAAGTCATACTTTGTCTAGACAAAATTGTTCGGACGGGTTTTAACTTTCCTTTGCCAAAACGAAGATTAATTAATAAAGTTTTTTTCTATAAAATAAAAACACTAAAAATCGTGTTTTCATTTATGAATTTATACAATCTGCGAAGCAAGATTGTTTCAATAAATATTTAATCAAGGCAACTCGCCACAAATTTTACCATTTTTTTCAATATTTGACCACGCCTCCTAAGCCCAGTTTTCGAAAATTTGAAAAACCAAAAACGCAATTTTCTTAGTTACATATAGGGCTATCCAAACAACCTATTCAGAAATTTACGGGACACATGTTTTTCTGTAGCGGGATATTTGGTGTGGAATGCCTCAAATATGGGGGTCAATATAACAATTCGTTTTTTTCTGTGTAATGATTATTTCTTTTTAGATTGAAAATCAAAACTTGAAAATTTTTTAAAATAATATTTTAAAAATAACACACAATTAAGATGTTTTGGAGACAATCTATTTTTTTGTTTTAATTTGATAGACGATGATACAGAGAAAACTCGTTCGCTTATTGTTGATGTCGGATTAATTGTAATTAATGCATTGTAAAGTAATTCGAGTCTTTCGGTTCTCTTTTTAAACTTCTCAAGGTGGTCAAAATCTTCTTCTAGTGTTATACTACCATGTTGTGAATTATATGTTGGATTACTTATTTTTACCATCGAAGTTCTAAGCTGCTCCTCTAACGTTTCAAAGCTGTTTTCAGCACTTTCTGCTATCGAATCATCACTAATTGTTTCATTAACTTTAAAGTTTTTGAAATGTTTTTTAAACAACTCTATTGCATGCTTCCTGGTTTGAACTTTTGTTTCAAATGGAAGGAGAGTCTCCGCTTTTGGAATACGTCCCGAGTGAAGATAAATTACACTGTGCAACAAGAAAAATGAGCCTCAATGGCTTCAACGCCACATGAAAGTAGACCATCAAGTGAACAAAATCACCAAAGGGTTTTGCAAAGTCAGTTCGGATTTCTTTTTTATAGCCCACTGAAGTTTTCATTATTTTATCAAAGGCGTTTGGAAAACGTCAAAAATACTATAATAAGAACACATCTGAGCTTCAAAATATGATTTAATGTCTCCAGTGAAATTTTATGGCGGTTCTTTTCTTAGAACATTTTAACCCTCTAACTGCCATTTTAAGGGGTCATTTTAGTCCTTTTTCAAAAACTAAACACAGAAGTCTAATAAAACGTCCATTTAGAGGGTTAAAATGTTCTACAAATATTTTCCTCATAAAATTTCACTAGGGGTTGTCAAATGGTAAAAGTTTGTGCGACATGCGCAAAGTGCTTAAAAAGGGTCAAGGAAAAATAATCAATGTTTGTTTTTTTTTTTTACCAAAGCAGTGTTAAAAAATATCGACAAAAAACAGTGCAAATATACTTTTGATCTAAAAATGATGTTCTGATGTGTTTTATAAAATTTTATGATGATTCCTTTCTTTGACCAAATTAACCCTCTAGCTCCCGTTTTAAAGGGTCATTTTTGTCCTTTTTTAAAAGAAATACAAAAAAGTCTATAAAAAAAAGCATTTAGAGGGTTAAAATGTTTTACAAATATTTTCTGCATCAAATTTTACTAGGGCACGTCTAAGACAGAAAGTTCGCCCAGCATATAGAAAATGCTTAAAAATTTTAAAGTATTCAAATTTTTTTTTATATTTTTTTTGGGCCGAAATATAAAAAAAAACAAGTAACAAAGTTAAATTCAACTTTGTCGAATGTATTAATACCCTCCACGATGTAAAAAGTTTATTTGCAAAAAAAACAAAAAAAAAAAATAAAAAAAAACTGCGAAAAAAAAATTTTGATAAAAAAAAATCGACGAAAATTTTTTTTTTTTTTTTTTAAATATGTTTGTACTTGTTTAAATACCATTCGGTGATCAATTCTGTTCACATGTGTCAACCAGCAGCCGAATTAAAGCATTTTGTGTTTTTAGGTTATGTTGAATGTACCACAATTTTCGAGGTATTTTTATATTTTCGTTCATAACTTTTGAACCGCTGAACCGATTTCGCTCAAATGGAATACCAAACTACTTAGGGCAAGAACAAGTAAATATGCTAAGTCATAGTTATATCTGTTTAATACTTTGGCCGTGATAACCATTTCCACAGACGGACAGGCATCGCTAGAATGTCTTAAAATCGATCACTGATCAATAATATATAAGGGGGTTTTCGTGTCAACTGACACAACTTTTGATACCGATCTACTATCCTATTGGATAGCAGTGCAGACACAATTTTTCAACGAGATCTGTCAAGGACTCTCTGAGTTAGATGGGTCGAAATTTGACATTTTGGCCAAGAAGTGTTTATTCTCATCCATATAACTTCTTACCAATTGATTTTAGAAAAATGTGTCCCAAACAGTTTAGATAGCTATTTCTTCAATCTTGCGAAAAAAAATTATAAAAAAATAAAAAAAAAAAATAGTTTGATTTTTTTTTTTAAATCCATGTTTGACTTTTTTGTCAAATCGGGCCCTTTTTTTGACCCAAAAGAAAGCTTAGGTGTTTTCCCCACCTAATTCTTCTTCGCCTCAAATATATTTTTGCTCCACCAACAAATTTCCGCTAGAACGGCATCACGCGACTTTTTCCTATGATATCTGATATGGTGATCACGGCCAAAGATACACTCAAAAAATTATGTAGGTAAATTCCAGTGAATATTCACTTAAAACAAATGAAATTTTATTTAAAAACCATTCCACTGTTTTTTTTCATTTAAAATAAAAACACATTGCAGTCAATTTTAAATGTGACTAACCAAAACATTAAAAAATTACTGAATATTCACTTATTTTGTATTGGAAAACAGTAAAACTATAGAAGAAATTTTTTACTGCCGAAAATGAATTTAACAGGAAATTCGTTTTAAAAAAAAAATTTTAATACTTTAAAATTTTTAAGCATTTTCTATATGCTGGACGAACTTTCTGTCTTAGACGTGCCCTAGTAAAATTTGATGCAGAAAATATTTTTAAAACATTTTAACCCTCTAACTGCCTTTTTTTTATAGACTTTTTTTGTATTTCTTTTAAAAAAGGACAAAAATGACCCTTTAAAACGGGAGCTAGAGGGTTAATTTGGTCAAAGAAAAGAATCATCATAAAATTTTATAAAACACATCAGAACATCATTTTTAGATCAAAAGTATATTTGCACTGTTTTTTGTCGATATTTTTTAACACTGCTTTGGTAAAAAAAAATAACAAACATTGATTATTTTTCCTTGACCCTTTTTAAGCACTTTGCGCATGTCGCACAAACTTTTACCATTTGACAACCCCTAGTGAAATTTTATGAGGAAAATATTTGTAGAACATTTTAACCCTCTAAATGGACGTTTTATTAGACTTCTGTGTTTAGTTTTTGAAAAAGGACTAAAATGACCCCTTAAAATGGCAGTTAGAGGGTTAAAATGTTCTAAGAAAAGAACCGCCATAAAATTTCACTGGAGACATTAAATCATTTTTTGAAGCTCAGATGTGTTCTTATTATAGTATTTTTGACGTTTTCCAAACGCCTTTGATAAAATAATGAAAACTTCAGTGGGCTATAAAAAAGAAATCCGAACTGACTTTGCAAAACCCTTTGGTGATTTTGTCCACTGTATGGTCTACTTTTATATGGCGTTGAAGGCATTGAGGCTCAATGCGATGACCCAAAATTTGTTGCACAGTGTTATTAATGTAATTAGTAATGCAATTCGTCTTTCCTCCAGGCGGTACTTTAAATTTTTGAAAAGTCGCTTGGCTATCGGATTACCCTGCTGTCCAACAGACTTATTGAGAAAACGTAAAATTCCCTCTGAATCAATATGTGTTGCTGCGTCACTTGACAATTGGGTAACAGCAATTTGTAATGGATGAAGCATTTTATATAATAAATTAAGCAATTGTAGTTAATTTTCATCAAATGTTTCTAAATCGTAATCAAGAAGTATATGGTTAACACACATTTTTAGGTTTAGAAAGATGTTGATCATATCAGCCATTGAACTCCATCGATGTTTCACATCCAGCTTTAAATGAAGTTGATGTCATTCTTGTTGAACTACATATGTTTGAAACTTTTCTTGACTTTCCTTCGAGTTGTTTAAATGCTTAATGACTTGTCTTACCTTGTAAATTATTTTGTTTACTGGGTTTGCAAGTTTGGGAGAAGTATTTGATTGAAACAAATTTTCTTCTTCTCCCTCACTCTCCTCTGAACATTCACTTTCGGAACTTTCTACATAAAATGTATCCACATGATGTCGCCTTGCCTTTTAGTTCTTCCAACCCCAAATTAAAAACTCGTAATTCAGTGTCAAAAACACGAACACTAACATTTAAATATTTTTTTCTTGATATATCTGACCATTCGTCTACAGTTATAGAAAACTTAGCGTTCTTCCACTTTAACTTTTGAAAAAAAGTTATATATTCTTTCTTTTTATCTTCATAAAATTGATCAATTTTTGACCAAATCGTCATTCCACTATTTGGGGGTTTTAACTTGTTATGGAGTAAGTATTGTTTAACCATTTTTGAATTAACTACAGCGTTCACGCTCATCCCGTCCTCGCAAACACATCGTGACAATATTTCGTTTAGTGTTACACTTTTTTTGAAATAGGTTTGGAGGCTATTCTGAGCTGTCGAAGGGGTAACATTTTCAGTCTCAGGTCCTTTCTTGCTGTGTACGTTGTGGTAATTGTACCAGAGTGCAGAAGTCGAAGACCCTTTGCATGATAAAAGTTGCGGACAATTTTTGCATTGTGCTTTGTTGTTGGGTTTTTTTTCACAATGATCCCAAACTTTTGAACTCATACTGAAAACAATTTTATAAGGAATTTTGTTCTTTATTACCAAGTGTATCCATGATGAAAAAACATTGTTAAAAAGCACAATTGTTAAACAATTTAGACAATGCTGTATGTTATAAACTTACCTCTCTTAAAAACCGAAACAAATTGAAAGATATTAAAAGTTTCAAATACAAATTTGTTAAGAAATTCTGTGATTTTTCAATTCTAAGTATATATAATTTTTTTTTGCGCCAAAATGCTTTAATTCTTTTTTAATTTCATAGTTTGCTTTTTTTTTTTATTTTTATTTTGGAAGTGTTTGTAAAATATAAAAGTGTTTGTAAAATTAGGAAGTGTTTGTAAAAAAAGGAAGTTTTCGGAGCAATTTTTAGTAGAAATAGAAATAATATTTTTAACCGGTTAATCGAACCATTTTAACCGATTATTCGGGTCGAATAATTATTTGCGTTTTGAATTATTTGTTTCGACATTAACCGAAATAGAGGCGATTAATCGAGGAATCGGTTAATCGATTAACCGAATTGGAAACACTAATTTAAAACCAAAATATCCAAAAATATGTACTTTCACCAAAATATCAAAAAATATGCAAACAAATCAAATTTTAACTAAAATTTCATGTTTCGGAAAGATAACACCGCTCAACACTCATTTTCCGGTTTGAATTCTGATGATAATTTTTAGTAGACTTTGATCTCCTGATTCCAAATCTGTTCTCCAAATTTCCCCATCACGTCCAGATTTTTAGTTATTCACGGTTGAAAATGCGAATAATGGCGATTTTTGCATTATTCGAAAGCCTGCACAGCAGCCATTCAATGGAATACAAATCTGGTATAGAGTGCAAAAGTATAATTTTTGTATGGTATCCAACATAGAAAACAATTTTTTTCAAATTATTGCGTTTGGTTGGGTTACACTTGCGTTTTAAAATGATACTGTTAAAATTATCATTTTTGTAAAATTTATCTTAGTTTTTTGATATTTTTTAAAGAAAAACTAAAAAAAATAATATTTTACAAATCTAACTTTTCTGTGTTATTTTTCGTATAAACCGGAAGTTATCTTTAAAGGGCTTAAAATTATATAAGAAAGAACGAACTTTTGCCTAAATTTTGATTGTTCATCTGGTTTTTGTTGTAGAGCCTTTTAAAAATGGTGCTTTTTCTATTTTTTTCACAGTGTTTTTTTAAAATACATGTTTGGCCAATAATAGTGCAACGACTTCAAATTTGTTTGATCATATTTTTGAGATCATAGTTCAATTCTACTCTAACGCTTTATACCAGATTTTTATTCCTCCCAGTGGCTGCTGTGCAGGCTTTTAAAAAAGACAAAAATCGCGTTTTTTTTCGCCTTTTCAACCGCGAATAATTAAAATTCTAGACGTGATGCAAAAATTTGGAGAACAGATTTGGTATCAGCGAGTCAAAATCTTTAAAAATTGTATATGAAACTTTAAACCGGAGCCAAAAACCTTCGATTTGTTGAGCGGTGTAATTGGTCAATATCGCTTTAAGACTACACGCAGAGAAAAAATATGGTTGCGACATGATCACGGCAACTATACTATGATCTCTAAACCCAGTTATGATTGCAGCAATCAAGTTATTGTTTTTTAAATTTTATTTAAACATTTATATGGTTGTTTTAGACATTTAATAGTCGCTTCAATCATCATAAAATAATTTCTACATCCAAAAGTACAATATGGTTGTTGTAACAATGTTATAGTTAATTATATTCTCGACACACCAAAAATTTGAACACAATATGATTATAACAATTATTAGATGATCACACCTTAATGAAAATTGATTTTTGCAAACATTGTCATCAGTTTAGTGTTTTGCTAGCAAGCAGTTAGTCGCAAAGACTCCACTTGCAATTAGTTATTTAAAAAATTTAAGTCAATTTCAGTTAAAAAATTGGATCAACGCAGAAGAAAATGAAATACAAAATTCTATTTTATATAATTTATTTATTGTGCGGTTTAAAAATAACTTTAAATTTTAATAAAAACTTCATATGGAAAATATTAAAGGGTTTTTTGTGCATTTTTTGCTTACTGAATGTGTTATAATTGCTGACAATAATTTTAATTTTGTAACAAATATGTTATGATTGCAGCAAATATGTTATGATTTGTCAATAACTTAATGGTTAATACAATCATTCAATGTTAGCTGACAAAAATATTATCGTTGATGAATTTTTTTAGAAAAATGCCATAAGTTTATTGCACATCATTGATGTAAAACGCAGGTTGCCACTAAATTGAACCAAAATTAATAAAAATGGTTTCATATTTATAAAAACAACATTCAAAAACAACAAATAAATTATTGGTGTGAACTTTATCAAAAAAAAATAATGAAGAATTTCTATAAACGTGTGGTATGAAAGCATAATTAATTTTCTCAATTTAAACAAAAAAAATATTAAACTGGAATCATATTATGATAATTATATAACATATTGGCCATTATTGCCGCAATCATATAATGATTAACATTCCTGTTACAATCATATTCCCAATCATAATATGACGCTCTTAAATCATGATCACCGCAACCATGTTTTTTTTCTGCGTGTATCGACAAATAACACCGTCCGACAGCCAATATTAGACATGAACCGGATGATATACGTCTGAAAGTAGAGATCAAATGGAGTAAAACCACATTTACAGTTTTTCATTTCGTGATCCTATTTCCTTTTAAAAGGACTTCAAAGTGTTAAAGGATACATTTTGTAAAATATTTTTAAAATATTTGTAATTGTACTACGATGACATTGGTGACAGTTTAAAGAGGAGGATCTCCCCTAATTTTTCCATTTTGATATTTTGCCATATCAGGATAAAAGGATATGAATAAACTCATTTGAAAACTTTATCAAAATATTTTGTTGAAAATTTTGAGAGATATTGAAGGACACATTTTTGAATTGACATAGAGAGGACACGATACAGTCAAAAATAAAAGAGCTAGACTTCCGAAGTTTGGCACGAATATGTCTTATATTCCTAGGCAGGTTAAGTTCGGAAATGGACAAAATCGGACCAAGGGGAAAAGTTCCCCCTTGGAAAAATAAACCAAGCTAAGAAAAACCGCATTTTTTGCAGGGTTTTTTGTACTTTTGCTAAGCAAATGCATCATTCTTATCTCAGATGAAGTTCAAAATCGCAAGGGGAAGGAACTCCCTAACGTTTCCCACCAACCCCCCCCAAAAAAAAAACGCACCTGGATTTTTTTAACATTTTGGAGGGTATAAAAGATTCGGCACACTTGTTATAGTTCGGCACACTTGTTATAGTTACTCACTTGTTATAGTTAATAAAAATTATACAAACTTGATATTTTTGATAAAAAAAAAATTTATGAAAAAAAAAATTTTGATGAGAACAAAAATTTGATGAGAAAAAAAAATTGATGAAAAATAAATTTAATGAAAAAAAAAAATATGAAAAAAATTTTTTTTTAATAATAATTATGTTACATTTTATTCACCAGCTGTTGATTTATTATTAAATTTACAAATGGAAGAAACCATTTTGTTTTTAAGAAAATGAAAACAGTAATTCTTATTTTCTTTTTTGCTGTAATGTATATTTTTTCTTGAAAGGCCTCTTTAACTTTTTTTTAACCGAAGGCCCAACAAATCACAAACAGCTGTTTTTTGCTCAATGTCAAAATGGGCTTCTTTAACAATTAATTAATTAGAAGGAATGTTTTATTTAAAACATCGCAAAAGTGCTTCGATAAACTTCACGTCTCATTAAATTCAAATGCATTTAAACTAAAGCATTAAAGTGAGCGTTTTAAGCAAAATATGCTTTTATTCGAGAAAGTTAAAGCGCAATAACCATATTTATGCGTATATCCAGTAATAAAATTAAACATAATTTTTTTAAATTAAACAAGTATAAAAGTTAAATTCGACTTGGCCGAATCTATGAATACCCTCCACAATGTCCATTTTAAAGGATAGTAAATTTTTTAATGTAAAAAAAATTATTGGGGGTCAATCTGCATTTCCCGTTCCTAAGAGCCAACATGGGAGCGGTAAGAGCTGATTTTATAAATAAAAATTATAAAAAATGTGTGGGAACCCCCTTTAGACTTAAAAATAAGGAGTAGGTTTGTTTGGGGAAAATGTTGGGGCTACAAAAATATTGGGGGTCAGTATAAGATCTGATTTTATAAAAAAATAAAAAATGTGTGGGGACCCCCTTAAGGCTTAAAAATAGAGGGTAGGTATGTTTTGGGGAAATGTTGGGGATGAAAAAATATTGGGGGTCGGTCATATATTTGATTCCTCTAGGGTCACTTCTAGGACAGCTAGAGAGGTAGGAGCAAATATGTTTTAACATTCAACCTTTGTATGGGAGCCCCCTTAAGGAGAGGAGATAGGGCTTAGGTATATTTGGCAAATGTGTTTGTGTCGAAAAAATAATGGGGCCGGTCTCACATTTGACCCTCTAGGGGCAAAACTAGGCGAGTTGTGGGGTAAAATCTCACACAACACTATCCCACCCTTAGTGTAAAGTAGTGGTATTTCTGAGAAATAATAATTTTTGTTGTACAATGAGAAAATCTTTGACAAATTATTTTACAACACAGGCTAAGTGGAGATGTCGACAGCTTTCGGAAGAAGCCACATTTCCTTCGTCAGCACTCTTCGATTGTCACTGTAGGTGACATAAAAGGAGAAAAGAATATGAGAATCATATAAACTTTTTTTTACCCATATGTTATCGTTTAGCACGAACTTAATCAATCTAATTTTAACTTTTTCTAACACAATTGTAATTTCTTACACTGTAGTAGATTTTCTCAGAGTTGCAACCCTTAGTAGGACTTTCAAGACTTGGACTCAGATATGAACTCAAACCAAAACCAAATAAAAAAACTTCAGTTAAAAAAAAAAAATATATTAAAAATTTTGTAAAATAAAGAATATCGAGGTCTATATTCAAAACCCTCTATCTTAAAAAACACAACTTTTCAGGAGAGCCAAAAAACTGTTTATTTCGCGTATTGTTAGAGGTATTAGAATTCGACATTCTACAATATTTTTATAAATCAACTACTGAATCTCACATATAATTCGTTTTCAAAATTTTGCACTATTGGGGATATTATGAAAGATAGAGGGTTTTGTTTCTCAAAAATATTAAGTACATGAATGAAAATGATCAGATAGAGGGTTTTGCATATTAATAAAAATGAATTATTATGATTTCATTTACGACATCGGTACATTTTTAACGTGATTTATTAATGATAACGGCTTATAAAGAGTTCCGAATCGCGGTTTTGGTCCACAGGTGCTGATTTTTGAAAAAAAAAAATATTTTTTGTACCGAATTCATCTTAAAAGATGACAAACTGATGAGTATGTTATGTAAAAAATAGTACAAGATTAAAAATGCGATTTTGGTCCACAGATGCTGATCAGCATCGCAATTTTTAAGATTAAAATTTTTGTTTCATAATGTACACAAGACATCCAAATTTTGAGCCTTATTTTTCAAAAAAGTCAAACAAGAATTTTGAGAAAAATATTAGCATCAGTGGACCAAAATCGTGATTCTGGAATTTTGTTGACAAATTCATGTTCAGCATGCAAAAATTAGTATATAAAAATGTAATGCATGATGAAATTATTCAAAAAAATATTTATAAATTTATTATTTGAAAAGATAGAGGGTTTTGCATTCAGAAAAATTAATTGTGTAAGAGATAGAAAAAACCAAAAATGCAAATAAAATAGAAAAAAAAATATATTTTTGTTCTGAATTTTAAACCATAGATTACTGAATATTTTGCCATCAAAAAGTCATTTTCGTGAAAATGGAAGATAGAGGGTTTTGAATATAGCCCCTCGATATAAAGAAAAAAATCCAAAAAAAAATTAGCTGATAAAATTTGGTTAGATTTTTTTATGTAAAAAAATATATTTTATTTTAAACTGGCAATCAAATGTTGCATAAGGCCAATTTAAGCACAGGAAAAATATCATATCATCGACCCACCCTAATACACATATCTTGTAGGAGCAATTTAAGTATATTCAACTTTAATTACAAACTCATACGAGGGTCGAACGAGAATAATTAGAAACATTTAACATTTAAAGTTGGTTTTCTTTTGCAAAATTTAATGATCTGGTGTATCAGAGCACTTGCACATTTTCCAAAAAGTTTCAATCTCTCAAAATAAAACGAAATCTCCAATAAATTTCAAATCAAAATTGTATATTATTCCCTGATAAATATGTGAGTTTAACGAGTTATTAAATATGCAAGCACTGTAATTTGAACTGTAAAAAAGCCGCTGAGTAGCTGATATCACCACTATAGCAGTAATCCTTAAGATATTAAATTTGTTACCGAAGATTTTTCGATCAAGGATTAAAAAAATAAGTAACATATAGGATTCTAGACCGCTTTTTCATTGATGTTAAATAAGACTACACCTTTTTGTTATTCGGCAGAAATGGCTGATTTAATTAAACCTGTGGCGAATCTGCACAAATTTACATCTATCTGTCTTCTATAGTATATAACAACGTTTGTGCGGGGTACGTGTTACAAAAACCAAAGAATCGCTGGACCGATAGAAACCAAACTTGGACAATATATTAGTTGAGTGTGGAGCCAGGTTTCTCTTAAGTTTAATTTTGATAGGTGGCGCTGTTGTCGCAATATTAAAATTTTCGGTATTTATTGTACGATTTGGCTGAAATTTACAAAATATATTCTTTAAACAAAAAGAACTTTCCTGATAAAATTTGGATCCGATAGGTGGCGCTGTTGTCGTCATAATTTCTGTTTTTTTTTTATTTATCGTACAATTTGGCTAAAATTCGCAAGATATATTTATTAAACAACAAAAAGTTTCCTGATAAAATTTGGACCCCTGTAGATGACGCCGGGGAGAAGCTATTTAGATATTTTTGTCTAAGTCAACCCGGGCAACGCCGGGCGCTTTAGCTAGTCGTTATATACTTTTCATACGACCCTCGAAGTATTTGTGTATGTTTTAGATGAATGATTTAATCCGTGGGGTATTTTATTGCTGTGATTCAATTGGATTGCCTACAGCGACATTTTATTACTTTCACTGTGTTTTTTTTTTGTTTATTTAAAAAGGTATTTGTTATTTATAGGAGCAAAATCATACGTATGGATACCCAATACATTCTTATAAAAATGTAAATTACATTTACACAAAAATATAATATTTATTGTAGATGTCATAAACTGTGGGGGATTAATCATTTAATTAGTAGTTTTATTTATAAGTCTAACAGTATCCTCATAAAACAAAAAAAATATATTTATTTATTAATAAGGTACTACACTCAAAAAAAAAAGTTTGTAAAATGACATAAAATCCCCGTGATTTTACGGGGCAGGTTTTGTAAAATATGTACTAGCAAGAATCCCCGTAATGTTACGGGGATAATTTGTAAATTGATTTAACAAAAAAATTACGGGGAGAAAGTGTAAATTTACATTTTTTTTGTAAAATATTATTGTAGACTTACAAAAAAAGTTGTAAATTTACGAAATAAAGTAGAAAATCAAAAAATAAAATTGTAGATTTACAAATTGTTTGGTTTAACTACAGTTTTTTATGGCAAAAAACTTGTATATTTACAGTAAAAAGTGGTAAATTTACAATTTTTATTGTAAATATACCATTTTTTCTTATTTTTTTGCCTTAAAAACAGTAGTTTAACCAAATAATTTGTAAATTTACAATATTGTTTTTGTATTTTCTACTTCATTTTTGTAAAATTACAACTTTTTCTGTAAGTATACAATTTTGTTTTCTAAACTTTCATATTTGTTTTGTAAATTTACAAAAAATTTGGTATATTTACATATTGGTTTTGTAAATTTAAAGGTTTTTTCCATTAGTGCATCTTATTTTTCCTTCTTCGGCAGCTGGAGTAGCACTTTAACAACCTGAAATGATTTTTTTTTTTCACTTGAACACTTTTAACAAACTTTTTAGAGTATAACACTGCACTTTTTTATTTTTTTTTTTTGGAATTTCGTTTTTCTTAAGTAGAACATATGAGAATTGCGAAGGAGGCTACACAAGAAATTTCTTATATTTTCAAGAAAAACTAATCAAAAAAATTACCTTTTTTTCGAATTTTTAATTATTTTAGCAAGTATTTTTAAAAAATTATAAAAAAACTTTGGATATTGTAGATTGGATGTTTAAGTACCTGATAAAATAAGAAAAAACTTAATTTTTCATAATTGACAGCTTTTGATTGACATTTTAGTGCCAGATTTAAAAAAAAAAAAAGTACCAAAAAAATATGGTAAAATTACCAAAAAATGGTAAAAATACAAACAAAAAAAGTAGAACAATAATATAGTAAAAACATATAAAAATTGTGGTATTTTACTTAAAGCAAGTTACCAAAAAATTGTCTTGATATTCAATTTTTTTGATAAAGCTTACAACTAATTGAAAAATGTTTGTATCCGGAACTTAAAAAATTTTCAAAATTTTTTTATGAAATTTTTAATTTATAAAAAATAATTTTTAACAAAGTCCATATGACTTAGAAAATTTTTGCGTCTCCTATTGTTGCATAATTATTTTTCAATACAAATTTTTGTTTAATTACATTTTTTTGTGTCAAAATACTGAAAACCTTGTAAACTAAAAAATCTTGAAAAAAAATTTTTTTGTAATAAAACATTTTTTGGTAGAAAGACTAAATACTATCAAATAAAATGTTGTTGTACAATTACAATTTTCTTGTGTAAAACAACTAAACACCTTGTAATTTTTTTTTTATTTGTAAAATAATTATTTTTTTTGTTAATTTACCTAAAAAAATTGTTAAATAAATTTACCAACATATTATAGTAAAATTACAAAGCGCACGGTAGTTTTTGTTTTATTAAAAATACAAGAATTTTTGTAAATAGACAAAAATATTAGTAAAATAGAATTACAAGACCTTTTGCTTGTAATTTTACAAACTTTTTTTTTTGAGTGTACTATTTAGTATGCGAGTGTTTGTAATAGAGTGACCTGAAATCAGGAATAGCCATCTCATGTTATTAAAGTTTTGGAATATTAAAAAAACCCACGAATTTCAAAAAGTTTTAAAAATCGGTTGACGATTTTTAAGACATTTTAACCAGTTTTAGACAAAAAACGATGCCAAAAACGTTATTTTTTGTATGTTTTGCTGCCACGGCTAAATTAATGAAAGGCGAAAATAAAACACTGTACAACAATTTCCAAATTTTTCCCAAATTACTAGGTTCCGACGATTGATTCTGGTACACTCAAAAAAAAAGTTTGTAAAATGACATAAAATCCCCGTGATTTTACGGGGCAGGTTTTGTAAAATATGTACTAGCAAGAATCCCCGTAATGTTACGGGGATAATTTGTAAATTGATTTAACAAAAAAATTACGGGGAGAAAGTGTAAATTTACAATTTTTTTTGTAAAATATTATTGTAGACTTACAAAAAAAGTTGTAAATTTACGAAATAAAGTAGAAAATCAAAAAATAAAATTGTAAATTTACAAATTGTTTGGTTTACCTACAGTTTTTTATGGCAAAAAACTTGTATATTTACAGTAAAAAGTGGTAAATTTACAATTTTTATTGTAAATATACCATTTTTTCTTATTTTTTTGCCGTAAAAACAGTAGTTTAACCAAATAATTTGTAAATTTACAATATTGTTTTTGTATTTTCTACTTCATTTTTGTAAAATTACAACTTTTTCTGTAAGTATACAATTTTGTTTTCTAAACTTTCATATTTGTTTTGTAAATTTACGAAAAATTTGGTATATTTACATATTGGTTTTGTAAATTTAAAGGTTTTTTCCATTGGTGCATCTTATTTTTCCTTCTTCGGCAGCTGGAGTAGCACTTTAACAACCTGAAATAATTTTTTTTTTCACTTGAACACTTTTAACAAACTTTTTAGAGTATAACACTGCACTTTTTTATTTTTTTTTTCGGAATTTCGTTTTTCTTAAGTAGAACATATGAGAATTGCGAAGGAGGCTACACAAGAAATTTCTTATATTTTCAAGAAAAACTAGTCAAAAAAATTACCTTTTTTTTCGAATTTTTAATTATTTTAGCAAGTATTTTTAAAAAATTATAAAAAAAACTTTTGATATTGTAGATTGGACGTTTAAGTACCTGATAAAATAAGAAAAAACTTAATTTTTCATAATTGACAGCTTCTGATTGACATTTTAGTGCCAGATTTAAAAAGAAGTACCAAAAAAATATGGTAAAATTACCAAAAAATGGTAAAAATACAAACAAATCAAGTAGAAAAATTAAATTCGACTTGGCCGAATCTATGAATACCCTCCACAATGCCCTTTTTAAGTTATAGTAAATTTTCTAGAGTGAAAAAATAACGCTAATTTTTGAAAAAAAAAATAATTTACTAAATTTTTTTTGAGTGTAAAATTTTTTTTGAGTGTAAAATTTTTTTCGAGTGAATTTTTTTTTTCTTTTAGTGTAAACTAACTAATTTTTTAACTAATTTTTGAAAAAAAAAAAAAATAATTTACTAAATTTTTTTTTTGAGTGTAAAATTTTTTTTGAGTGTAAAATTTTTTTCGAGTGTATTTTTTTTTCTTTTAGTGTAAAAATATTTTTGAATGACAAAAATGCGATGTACAATATTTTTGTGACTTACCAATGTTTTTAAAACATGTTTAACAGGTTTTCAACACGTGAATTTAAGGTGAGGCGAATCTGAAATTTACGGTTTTGCTAATAACTTTTGAACCGCTGGACTGATTTGGCTGAAATTTAAAACGAACCGACCTGAAGAACGACAAATATATATGCCACACTTCAGCACCCTCAGAATTGCCGTTCGAAAGTTACCGTGTGTTTTATCTCGTAAATTCCAAAAAAACCCTTGCCGAAATTCACTCATTTGCTTATAACTTTTGAACCACTGGACCGATTTCGCTGGATTGCAATACCAACCTGACCAGGTAAATGCCCAACATATATGCCAAACTTCAGGAGCCTGCGTAAAGTCTTTCAAAAGTTAGCGTGTTTTCAACAGACAGACAGACAGACAGACAGACAGACGGACAGACGGACAGACGGACAGACGGACGGACGGACGGACGGACGGACGGACATCGCTAGATCGTCTTAAAATCGATCGAGGATCATGAATATATATACTTTATGGGGTCCTAGACCAATATTTCGAGGTGTTACAAACGGAATGACAAACTTATATATACCCTCTATCACTAGAGTGCAGGGTATAAAAACTAGAACAATAATATAGTAAAAACATATAAAAATTGTGGTATTTTACTTAAAGCAAGTTACCAAAAAATTGTCTTGATATTCAATTTTTTTGATAAAGCTTACAACTAATTGAAAAATGTTTCTATCCGGAACTTAAAAAATTTTCAAAATTTTTTTATGAAATTTTTTATTTATAAAAAATAATTTTTAACAAAATATGGACTTAGAAAATTTTTGCGTCTCCTATTGTTGTATAATTATTTTTCAATACAAATTTTTGTTTAATTACATTTTTTTGTGTCAAAATACTGAAAACCTTGTAAACTAAAAAATCTTGTTTGTAATAAAACATTATTTGGTAGAAAGACTAAATACTATCAAATAAAATGTTGTTGTACAATTACAATTTTCTTGTGTAAAACAACTAAAGACCTTGTAATTTTTTTTTAATTTGTAAAATAATTATTTTTTTTGTTAATTTACCTAAAAAAATTGTTAAATAAATTTAAAAACATATTATAGTAAAATTACAAAGCGCACGGTAGTTTTTGTTTTATTAAAAATACAAGAATTTTTGTAAATAGACAAAAATATTAGTAAAATAGAATTACAAGACCTTTTGCTTGTAATTTTACAAACTTTTACGGCGTTTTGACCGATCACATCGGTATTTTATTTTAGAGGCAGTTAAAGTTTTCCAGCTTTGACCTGTTCTTGCAGTATATCGGTATATATAACTATATTACCTTTACACCTGAGGTGTAGCGTTTGTTCATCAACTTTCTACAAAATATTATGGCAAATATTTTTGTGGAACATACACTGCGAATCACATCAATAAGGAATCGAGTTTTTCACTTTTTAATCGAATATATCTTTGTAACAAATAAGCGGAAAAATATAAAAAAATGCACTGATAGAGACCATTATCTAGCTAATAACGTCAAATAATAACAATAATCAAAAGACTGAAAGAAGTCCTTTAAAAAAATATTTTTTGGCAACTTGTTGAAAAATTACTAGTTTTTTATGAATCACTTGAAAAAGGAATTTTGGAATACAGACCAAGTAGGACCTGAATCCAATTTGTTATGGATAGCAATTCCTAAAACAATGGAAACATAACAGTTTTGTTTCGAATTTAAATAAAAATGAGACTCACAACAGCTTTTAGCTCTTCCGAAAAGAAAAAAGTACTGACTTTAAAGTCCAAAGTGTTAAATGCCGTTGAAATCGCGAAAATAATAGTGAGGGGCAAACCTATTGAATGCAATTATTTAAATAACATTAAGAACTATGGAAAAACCATGAAGGGGCGAACTTAAATGACAGCAATAGAACGAGATCGACCAACATTTTAAGAATTCCCTCGAATTCCACGTTGACAGGTTCCAAATTTCTCAAAGAAAGTTGTGATTTTGTGGGTATTTGTATAGTCCATCACGATTAAAAATTTAATGAGTTTATAGTCTGTTGAAAATTGCAAAAAAATCCACCCCCTTATTCCAAACTTAAGAAGCATCGATGGTAACGTAAGGAACAGTGATGATGCCACAGTAGAATATCTCACCCCATACCATAAAAACACCTTCCATGATCTGTCTGCTATGCAAAAACTGTTTTAATTGTCTCAAACCACCGAAAACAATTGTATACGTCTAATACAACGGTATTATTTTTTTTTTCGTCGGAATAAATTACTTTAAAAAATTTCTGAGACCGTGTCATTGTATTCCTGGCGAGATTAAGGCGCTGCTAACTACGTTTGGCATTCAGCTATTAATTTTTGCATAATTTTCGACTAGCACTGATATCACTTGACTTTTAAACGCGACGGACTGTACAAATACTCGCATTAACGCCACTTTCTTTGAGAATTTTGAAAGATGTCGGCGTAGAATTTGGGGGAATACTTAAAATTTCTGTCGATATCGTTCTGTTGTTGCCATTTTAGTTCGCCCATTCATGTTTTTTTCCATAGTTCTGAATGTTATTTAGATAATTGCATACAGCAGTTTTTTCCCTCTCTATTATTTCCGCGATTTCAAAGCCTTTAACACTTTTTCAGTACTTCTTCCTTTTCGGAAGAGCTAAGAGCTTTGTGAGTCCCATTTTTATTGAAATTCGAAACAAAACTGTTTTGTTTTTATTGTTTGAGAAATTGCTATTCATTACAAATTGGATTCAGGTCCTACTTGGTCTGTATTCCAAAATTCCTTATGCAAGTGATTCAAAAAAACTAGTGATTTTTTAACAAGTTGCGGAAAGCACTTTTTTCAGCCTTTTGATTATTGTTATTATTTGACATTATTGGCTAGATAATGGTCTTTATCACTGCATTTTTTTATATTTTTCTGCTTATTCGTTACAAAGATATATTCGATTAAAAAGTGAAAAACTCGATTCCTTATTGATGTGATTCGCAGTGTATGTAAATATATATTTATATTTTTTTATTTTTCTGAAATTTCAAAACTTTTCCCAGACAACACTTTCTACGACCCAGTTTTCCCTTAAATTGCACTATGCACTTAATATAGGGCTTTCAGTCCACTCTAGTGTGCATGAGTCTGTTTACTGTCAGTTTAATACACTGTAAATCATCTAACTTTCGTCCAGACATAATAAAACTTTGGCTAATGTCTTTTGTCGTCTGATTGTCTGGCAACACCTTATGAACTTTAGCAATTTTTTTTTTAACGTTAAATTATTTCCTGCAAGAGAGATTTAGTCACAATGAAGTTTGCGTGACTATCCTTATTAAAGGTGTATTTTAGAGAGTTTTGTGTGGTATTAAATTAAACAAAATATTTACATTAGAGTGGCTTTATTTTGTATCTATTGTTGTTTTAAGTGTTCCGGGCAAATTTGTATTCTACTTTGACCAAAAATTGTGTGGTACAAACTTGAAGTCAATCGGATTTGGACTCCGGCGATCAAAGTTTTAAATTTTTAAAAATTAAAAAAAAAAATATGTCTGGCGATTAGAGTTGTCAAAACCGGTTTCCGAATTGTTCTATTTTCCTATTTTTACGTTTCTTTAAAATCGGTAATGACTAACAAAAAAAAAAAACTTTAATTAATTTAAAATTGCATGAATTCAAAAAAAAAAAATACAATAATTAAAAATATACATCTTTTCAGTACAAAATACAAAATTTATTTTCATCCAAAAATTCTCAGGGCACCCACCGATTGTCCTGAAACTTGAATATGGTAATGATGGGGGAAAAATAAGAGTTACCTGTTTTTTTAGCTGCCCAATCTCAAATTTAAAAAAGGGTTGCCACCTTATGAAAAATTTAGGGCTTTCGGGAAAATCCGTGTAAAATCCGACTAGCCGAAATTTCACCAAACGTCTGCTTAATTTTGATATATATTACTATATGCGATTTTGGCGGTCGTACGTATATATATCTCCATATAAACTACCCCAACGATTATACATTTTTGACAATAACGAACTTAACGAAGCCGAATTCGGACACGACCGATACACAATTGGATAGGCCTTCAAAAAACCTTTCGATCTGTATAAAATGTTCACATAGTTTCTTTACAAGAAATGGGAAAAACGAAAAAGATACAGTTTTTCCTCTTCCCCTTTGACCCACTAAATGTAAGATTGGGCAGCTAAAAAAAAACAGGTAACTCTTATTTTGCTTCCCTCTTTCGTATGTGCAAGTTCCAGGACAATCGGTGGGGGCCCTGTGAAAGACCTTCCTTGTTAGGAGGCTTGGTCAAATATTGGAAAAATTGTCAAATATGTGTCGAGTTGCCTTGATCAAATATTTATTAAATTAAAAAGGAATGCACCTCAATCAAAAAATGAACGGATTTTTGATAAATTGACTTTTTAAAAAATGGAAAATTTTAAATTTTTCAGAAAGAAAATTTTAATCGACAGCTTATTCAAAACTACACAAGAATGTAAATTTTTCAGATAATTTAGTCAAAGAAAAGAATCACCATAAAATTTTATAAAACAAATTAGAACATAACTTTTAGCTCGAAAGTATATTTACACTATTTTTTATTGAGTTTTTTTAACACTGTTTTGGTAAAAAAATAACATTGATTTTTTATATTTGTCTATTTTTAAGCATTTTGCGAATGTCGCAAAAACTATCAACCTTTGGCAACCCCTAGTGAAATTTCACGAGGAAAATATTCGTAGAACATTTTAACCCTTTGACTTATGTATTTATTAGACTTATGTATTTAGTTTTAAAAGAGGAATAAAATTACCGCTTATAATGACAGCTGGAAAAGAACCACCATACAAATCCATCCATTTTTTCAGGAGATATTTTAGTTTTAGTAAAACCACTTTTTTAAAAAAAATTAAATTTGAAAAGTTGGCATTATCTTGAAAACTGTTCTCCTTTTGAAACTTTGGAGTGCATTTTCAGATTCAGTGTTAGATTTTACATGGAAAATGAATGCAACATGTCGCGGATCAAAATCTCTGTAAACTAGTGTTATTTTGATAATTTTTAAAGACATATTTAGTAATCCTCCTTTTACATCCATAAAATACATTTTAGATGTTTAGATTGGTTATCTGAAATCAGAAGATTCACTCTGCAGATTTTTCAGCTACCATCAGTAGCTTTTTCTGCTGTCTTGAAAGATTTTCTCATATGGCTCAAAATGGGTGTATTTTCAGCTGATTTTTCTGCTAATTGGACATAGATTTGATATCGAGTGTAGGGGATTACATCAAAGTGTTTCTTTGGCAACAGCTTTAGAAGATGTATCCTAGTCCTCTTCTTAAAATAAACAATTGTTTATACCACTTCACACAAAAAAACTTTGTCAAATTACTAGGAAAAGTCTTGTAATCCCATTTTACCAATATTTGACAGTTTTCCTTGTTTTTTAACAAATCGAAATTTACATTTTTTTTTGTAATTTTACAATTTTTTTTGTAATTTTACGAAATTTCTAAGATAATTTTGCAAAAAAAAATCTAGTGAATTCACGAGAATTCCTTGTAATTTCAATTTTGTCAAAAAATTTTTAAATTTACTATTTTTTTGGTAAAAACTTTGTAAAATTACAAAATTATTGGTAAAAATTTTGTAAAATTACTAGGATTTTTTGTCAAATGTAAGGTAGCAAACAAAAAAATGTTTCAAGTTTTTCTTGTAATTTTAAAAAGTTTTTTTTTTGATTTGACAATTTCATGTGTATACCTTTTTATAACAAACTCCCATAAATATTTTTTAATGTGCGGAAATCATGTTTACTAAACTCACAAAAAGTTGGACATTTTTGATTTATATTATAATTTTAATAAAATTTATGTATAATGTTCTTCCCAAAAAGTAGTTTCATTTCAAAAAAAAAGACCACCCAGGTAAAAATCGTCACATATGTACACATATGAACATGTATGGATGCATGTGTGAACATGTATGAACCACGTATGAGCACATATGAACATGTGATAGCATATATGGAATCATACATTCGTCCACAGGTCGAATATATGGTAGTGTTCTGAGCCATTATGAAGGCATGTGACACACCTTCTCAAATGTGTTATTAAAAACTATAAAAATATTCATATTTCGCATATTTATGTATGTGGATGATAGTCAAAAGACAAAATTTTATTTTGGTCTTAATAAGATCCACAGGGGCTCAATAAAATGTGGTATCAATTTAAAGGGAATTTTGATGACCACACCATAAGTCTAAAACTTAATAAACAAATGTTTGCTTTAGTTTGGGTTTACTTTCCAAACTCAAATTAGGACGAAGGACTCAATTATTATATCATCTCATCTAAATAAGCGTTATTTTTGAAAATATTCACGGCTACGAGAACAAGATAAAAAAAAACAAGATTGAAAAATCTTTAATTCCTATTGGTATAAAAAATTGCAATATTTTTTGCGCAATTCCTTTTTTATAAACAAATTTCTGAAAACAATTGATATTTTTATTTTAATTTGTGTTATTTGCTTTTTTCTTCGTTAATGTTGTCAAACTTTTTATTATTTTTTTTTTGTTTTCAAAATTATAGAAAATTCAAAAAAAAAAAAAATCTTCACATATTTTAAATGCTTTTCAGCAAATTTTTAATGGATACAGAATTTGCGGATATTAAAAGGTAAAATTTATGGTATAAAATAAAAATGCATCTTTTAAAAACTCCCCGAGTAAAAAAATTGATATGACACAATATATAATTTAATATGGGTTCGTGTCTATTTTGATATAATCTTATACGAAAAATGGTTTCATAAGATTTGATCCAATAATATCTAATAATATCAGTTTATATAACTTTATATCGACTTTGATACGAGTTTTGGTCTAATCCAATGATATAAAATTATATCCAATTATATTAAAATTTATACAATTTTATAAATCGGATGTTTTTTTTTTAGTTTTTAATAAAAAGTTGAAAAATTAAAATAATAAAAATAAGTTGTTCTTTGAAAAAAACTTAGAAAAATTTCAAAAAATGGAGTCATGTTAAATTTTATATAAAACACTTAGAAAATATTTTCAAAAAAATTTGTCCTTGGAAAAAACTTAGAAAAATTTGAAAAAATGGAGTTATATAAAATTTTATAAAAAACACTTAGAAAATATTTGCGATAAAAAAAATGTTCCTTGAAAAAAACTTAGAAAAAATTTAAAAGATGGAGTCATATAAAATTTTATATAAAACACTTAGAAAATATTCGTGATAAAAAAGTGGTGCTTGGAAAAATCTTAGAAAAATAAAAAAATATGAAGTCATATGAAATTTTATATAAAACACTTTGAAAATATTTACGACAAAAATATGTTCTTGGAAAACCTTTAAAAAAATTAAAAAATAATGGAGGCATATAAAATTTTATATAAAACACTTAGAAATTTTAAATGATGCATGGGACCAGATGTTACAACATATAGTTATGTATGGCGATATCTTAAAAAAATCCCACATCAAAATTTATTATATAAATTTATCTTGCAATACATAGTGTCACACATGATCATATATCAAATAATATGACTATATAAAAGTATATAAGATCATATTAAATTATTTTTACTCGGGTCTCTATGTTATTTACAGCTTTGCCAATTTTGATTTGACTGAATGTGACTGAAACTACATCAAGATTATACATTTTAAGAGGCCAAGTCCGAACAAAATTAATTCCCGATAAATCTTTTGACAGGATGTGTGAGATAGGCCAAAATATCGTACAACGCAAATGATTCCGTCAACACAAAACATTTGTTTCATCATATTTAATCATCTATTTAAGTTTGTAAAATGTTAATTTTATGAAACAATAATATAAATAAACTATTTATTAAACAAAAAATAATATTTTAACATTTTTTATCGCCTGCAAAAGAATATAAAAGTATATGAAGAAATATATTCGAACATGTATGATCATGTATGCTCATATGTCTACATATTACCTCAATTTTCGTCCATGCACATATATGAGTGATCATATATGTTCATTAGGGTGGATCGAATTTGGCTTTTGGGCGAATTTCGTTCCGGCTCACCGACAGATGTGTTGGAATAGACCTAAAAACAATGTGGTTAAATTTTCATGCAGATCGGTGGTCATCTTCCGCTGCCGAAATGACGTTGAAAATCCGCGATTTCTTAAAAAATAGTATTTATTTTAAAAAATTGCCAAAATTACAAAAATCACTTAATCTTCTTTTTTATTTCAGTCAGTCCTTTCAATTCGATCATATTTTCTTAGAAAAAAATTTCAGCTTAATAGGACATTGTTAACCCCTCTCAAACGGTTGCCAAAAATTACCCATACATTTTGCCCTAAACTCAAAACCACCAAATTTAAAAAAATTTTTTTTTTTTTGATTTTAAGTTGCACAATCTAAAGTTTTTATTGCATTTATTTCAAGTATATATAAGTTCATTTAACAAAAAAATTTTTGGAAAAAATACGAGATTCTTAAACAGCGCGTGTAAAGGTCTGTTTCCAGGACATTTTGGGAAAATTTAACTTTTTTTTTTAAAACTCAACTTTTTTAGTTAAAAACTTTTCATTTACACTAGATTTATTATAAATTATAAAACTTAATATAGAAATGTTGGATTTTAAGAAATTCTTTAACCCTAAACAGCTTTGGGCCCTAAATGACCCATGATAAACAAATGCATCTAGAAATAAACCGCTTTTGGCGGGCGACTAACCATTGGGAACATATTTGTAAGGTAAAAATGGGAGCGTGAGTAAAGATGGGAGCGTGAGTAGAGATGAGAGCGTGAGTGAATTTGACCAACTCACGCTCACGAAGAAAACAAAATTTTTCACGCAGGAAATTTTTTAAGTTTGCATACATTTTACGCAGGATCACGCAAATGAAACAAATTAAACTCGTTCACGCTGTAATCACGCTCACGAAAACTCAACATTACTATATTTTGACGTGTTTTATTTTTCTGTCACCATAAAAAAATCATGCAAACTCACGAAATTTCACTCACGTTTACGAGTGACTCGTTAAATTTGTGCCACGTGTGCATTTGTACAAATTATATTTTTAATGCAAAATAAAAAAGTGATCCATATATTTTATGTAAACAAGTTTGTATACTATTTTCCGTTTAAATGCACCCACTCCGAAAGCATTATCCCCTCAAATGCCAGAATGCAGTAAGTAAATATTCTATTGAATTTATTCAGCAATATTCTTGTTTAAATGTGAATTACTTTTTGTGTCAAAGATAAATAAATGGTTAATGGTGGGTACGGAAAAAGCTTTAAGGGTGGGTGCATTTAAGCGGGAATACTATTTGAATGCTATTTGAACTTTTTTTGTTTCATTTACATTAAAAACATAATTTTTAAAATTGCACTGTTAAACGTGAGAAAAATTTCGTGAGTTTGCATGATTTTTTATGGTGACAGAAAAATTAAACACATCAAAATTCAGCTTGAGTGAGATTAAAATGTGACACTCATGTAACCCTGTGTAAAATGTATGCAAAATTCAAAAATTTCTTGCGTGAGAAATTTTTTTTTCTTCGTGAGCGTGAGTTGGATGAATTCACTCACGCTCCCATCTCTACTCACGCTCCCATCTCTACTCACGCTCCCATCTTTACTCACGCTCCCATTTTTAACTAAAAAAATATCTTCCCAATCGTTAGTCGCCCGCCAAAAGCTGTTTATTTCTCGATGCATTTGTTCATCATGGGTCATTTAGGGCCCAAAGCTGTTTAGGGTTAAAGAATTTCTTAAAATCAAACATTTCAATATTAAGTTTTATAATTTATAATAAATCTAGTGTAAAATGAAAAGTTTTTAACTAAAAATGTTGAGTTTTATAAAAAAAAATGCCATTTTCCCAAAATGTCCTGGAAACAGACCGTTATACGCGCTGTTTAAGAATCTCGTATTTTTTCAAAAAAATTTTTTGTCAAACGAACTTATATATACTTGAAATAAATGCAATAAAAACTTTAGATTGTGCAACTTAAAATCAAAAAAAAAAAAATTTTTAAATTTGGTGGTTTTGAGTTTAGGGTAAAATGTATGGGTCATTTTTGGCAACCGTTTTAGAGGGGTGAACAATGTCCTATTAAGCTGAATTTTTTTTCTAAGAAAATATGATCGAATTTAAAGGACTGACTGAAATAAAAAAGAAGATAAAGTGATTTTTGTAATTTTGACAATTTTTTAAAATAAATACTATTTTTTAAGAAATCGCGGATTTTCAACGTCATTTCGGCAGCGGAAGATGACCACCGATCTGCATGAAAATTTAACCACATTGTTTTTAGGTCTATTCCAACAAATCTGTCGGTGAGCCGGAACGAAATTCGCCCAAAAGCCAAATTCGATCCACCCTAATGTTCATATGTGTACATATGTGATGATTTCTAACCGGGCAAGTAAAATAAAATTTTAATTTTTTTTGTAAATAAAACTTGGTTGATATAAAATTAACCCCCCTTATAGCAAACTTCGCTTATAACGAACTATTTTTGCTGGTCCCTCGGAGTGCGTTAAAACCGGGTTTTACAGTTTTTAGGGAAAATTTCTTTGGCGATAAGAATTTTTCCATGTATTAGGGAATTCCATTAAGGGAAAATTATGGACTATGTAGCAGAACGTGAAAACTTTTTCCTAACAGTTAAGAAAACTTTAAAAATTTTAGTTAAATTAAACTAAAACGTGGGAAAATGTCTGAATTATTTTGAAGAAATTGTGTCCCCAAATAAGGTTAGGTCTTTTTTTTGAGTGAGGGTAGGAGCAAGAATAGAACTTTGCGGTACCCCTGACTAAAGTTGAAACTTATCCAATGAGAACCCATCTATAACAACACGTATAGAACGATTTCTGCATGAGGAAGCTTAAGGTTAGGTTAGGTTAGGGTGGCGGTGCCAGATGGGCACTCCGCATAGACCAATTGGTCCATAGCGATACCACAAAACTTTTTCCGCTTATCGATGTAAACTAAATACATTGACCTTCATTGCGAATTGTTTCAAGCTCTTCAGGTCTATCCTCGTAATTTCCTCCAAAGTCTCGAACTGTGAACTCCCTATAATTGATAGTCGAGTTCGTGCCAAAGCCGGGCAGTGACACAGGATGTGTTCAATGGTCTCTTCGACGTCTGGTGTCTCGCACCTTTTACAGTTTGCGTCCGTAATAAGATTCATGTTCTTGGCATGTTTTCCGACAAGACAGTGTCCCGTTATTAAACCTGTCAACATACGACATTCTATTCTCGTAAGTGTAAGTAAGAATTTAGTTCTTCCTAAATCATAGCGTGGCCATAAAATTCTGCTTATACGACTTGTCCCAAGTTCCTTCCATCTTCGATTTGCTTTGGCGACAGTTAGGGTATTTCGTTTTAGTTTGAAATGCTGGAGTGGCGGTGAAAGCATTATGGTGGTACCTATGCCATCTGCTCCAAGTTTCGCGAGTTCAAGCTTAAAATGATATGAGAAAAGTCTATAGGCATGCAAAGCCAAAGGCATTAAGCTTATTAGATACACGACCACCGAGCTACACACAAAAAAAAAAAATATCCAGAGCAACCACCTTTTTCCAAAATGAAAGAACCAACGACTTCAACATTCCGAAAGGAACGCCAACAGGACTCCCGTAGAACGCATTCTGCGAAAACCATACTGTCAATCATTAAAAAGTAAAAATCTGTCTACTGACCTAATTCTCTCACTTTTGTTTTAATATTGATGGATTGTTGTATACATAAAAATTCGGAAAATAAATAGCTCTAACATTGACTAAGAAATTTGTATGATATTTTTCTTAAAATATTCCCATAATTTATTTTCAAATCAATTTAAAATATCCAATTAAGGTTTGTTAACCCCTCTTTTAAAATTAAGTTAATTTTTGTCAAGAGGTTGTGCTCTAATGACGGATTTTCTTGTGCATGCAAATGACATTAACTCATTACAAAGTCATTATTCAATAGAACGAACCAAACTAAATGGAGTGATCAAAAATTTAAGAAAATTCAACTTCAAACTTTATCTATGTATGTCACGATTGTTCTCATCATTAGAAAACATAAAAAAATTAAATGAAATTTTAAATCATTTAAATGAGGCTGCTGTTGAGTTTCAGAAATGAAACATTGTCTCATAAAACAAAAAGATATGATATGAACTGTCGGAGGAAATTTTTGAATATAATTTTTTTTATTAAATGTTGCTGCTACTGCTGTTAAAGAGTTGAACAGAGTTGTAATGACTGTTGTAATTACAGCATTTTAAAACATTTATCATTATAATTTAAATGTTTGTAGTTGTATTTATTATTACTTTTGTTGTTGTTGTTTTTGGCCGGTCGATGGATCGGTTTGGTCGTTGGATGATAGCTGTTCTTGGATAAAGTCTTTTGCTGTATCACTATCATCATCAACATGATGTTGTTGCAATGTTAACACATGTTGTTGTGGTTGGAAAAAAAGGGGGTCGAATTGGTTAATGAAAAAACAAACAAAAAATTGGGGAAAATTTTTTAAAGCTATTTCTGCAGCACTTGAATTTTACATGTAGTATTTTTATTTGAACATATAAATGCATGCAATCATGCATATTCGAGGCCCAGAATACATACAATTATTTTCTTTTTTATCATAATGTCACATAATGTCATGCAATACTCGTACATAATATAATTCCATTATGAAAATCATAAGTGTTGTCCAAATAAAATTACGTCTGTGACAATGTATTTATTCATATTTTTCTTTTTTTTTTAATGCATGAGACAATTATGCATAAATATGTTCATTAGAGTGTCCCTTATTTTGAAAATGTTCGATATATTAAGATATGATTTAAAAATAGGTGACAGGACATAATCCCCACGGACATTACCCCCATAACGGAAATGGGGATTATGACCGAATTCATTACGGTCATAATCCCCATAATAGTTGTGGGGACTATGACCGTTTCCAAAACGGTCACAATCCCAATGGGGATTATGTCCGTTCCTTGTTGGGATTACGACCGAACTTTATTCGGTCATAACCCCCATTCACATTATGGGGGGTAAGTCCAAAGCAATTTTGGTCATAATCGACGTTTTCCCCAGAGATGATGGGTTTAATGCATGCAGTTTTTAATCCCTAAGCCCGGCCAAAGGACGGCTACGCAGAAAAACTTTTAAGTAAAAACAAGTAAAAAAGTTAAATTCGGCCTTGCCGAATGTAGTGATACCCTCCACAATTTCAAAAAGATTATTGCAAACAACTTTATTTAAAATTACTTTTGAAAAAAAAAAAAAATCCGCGAAAAAAATTTTGGTAAAAAAAAATCCGCGATTTTTATACCCTCCACTTAGTGATAGAGGGTATATATAAGTTTGGCATTCCGTTTGTAACTCATCGAAATATCGGTCTGGACCCCATAAAGTATATATATTCATGATGCCCGATCGATTTTAAGACATTCTAGCGATGTCCGTCTGTCTGTCTCTCTGTCTGTCTGTGGAAAATGCTCTCGCGGACAAAATATTGCACAGAGATGACTGAAACTTAACATATATATTGGAAGTTCTCCCGAGAAGTTTGGTATTGCATTTGAGCGGTATCGATTCAGCGGTTCAAAAGTTATGAACGACAATGTAAGCACACCTCAAAAATTTCAGTACATTCAACATAACCTAAAAATACAAAATGCTGTAATTCGGCTTCTGGTTCACATATGTTAACGTAATTGAACACCAAATGGTATTTATATTAGTACGAACATATTTTTTGACACAAAAAGAAAAAAATCGCGGATTTTTTTTTTACCAAAATTTTTTTTCGCTAAAATTTTTTTTCAATTTTTTTTTTCAAAAGTAATTTCCTTTTAAATAAAGTTGTTTGCAATAATCTTTTTGAAATTGTGGAGGGTATCACTACATTCGGCAAGGCCGAATTTAACTTTTTTACTTATTTTTTTTTTTTGTCAAAAAATATGTTCGTACTTGTTTAAATACCATTTGGTGTTCAATTTTGTTAACATATGTCAACCAGAAGCCGAATTAAAGCATTTTGTATTTTTAGGTTATGTTGAATGTACTGAAATTTTTGAGGTGTGCTTACATTTTCGTTCACAACTTTTGAACCGCTGAACCGATATCGCTCAAATGCAATACCAAACTTCTCGGGAGAACTTCCAATACTTATATGTTAAGTTTCAGTCATCTCTGTGCAATATTTTGTCCGCGAGAGCATTTTCCACAGACAGACAGACAGACGGACAGACGGACATCGCTAGAATGTCTTAAAATCGATCGAGGATCATGAATATATATACTTTATGTGGTCCCGGACAGATATTTCGATGAGTTACAAACGGAATGACAAACTTATATATACCCTCTATCACTAAGTGGAGGGTATAAAAAAATCTTTTAATTTTGGGGATTATGACCAACTAGTATAGAAGACATAATCCCCATAAAGGGGATTATGGCCATTTGTAACGTGGTCATTATCCCCATAAATCTGGGAATTATGTCCGTTTTTTATTGGGATTATGTCCAAATAATTTTCGGTCATAGTCCCAACTACCATTATGGGGATTATGACCGAAATGAATTTGGTCATAATCCCCATAACGGAAATGGGGATTATGTCCGTGGGGATTATGTCCGTGGGGATTATGTCATCTCACCTTAAAAATAACTCATGAGTCATTTTACGTCCCTACGATCACGCCTTCCCTAAACGACGGTGCCATAGGTTAGGGTGGCGGTGTACAATTTACACCTCGCATAGACCTTAGAAGTTAAACACGTTCAAAGTCATTGTGAATCTTTTTAATATTCTAAGATCCATTCGCGTTATATCCTCCAAAGTGTTAAAGCTTATCTGACCAGTAATCGATCGGCGACTTCTTGCCACCGCTGGACAGAGACAAAGTATGTGTTCTATCGTTTCATCCACTCCTGGTGAGGCGCAACTTTTACAACTGGCGTCTGGGATGAGTCTAATATTCTAAGCATGAATGCCGATGAGGCAGTGAACAGTTATTATTCCCGTCAGAGCTCGACATTCCCTTCTCGAAAGTGATAAAAGGTATTTAGTTTTCCCTTGGTCATAAGTTGGCCATAAAGTTCTGCTGATTTTTCATGGTTTTAGTTCTCTCCACTTCCTATTCGCTTTTGCAACACTTATGGAATTTCGTCTTTGTTTGAAGTGTTGGAGCAGTGGGCAAAGTAGCAGCGTGGCACCTACACCATCAGCTCCAAGTTTCGCGAGTTCATCTGCTCTTTCATTTCCACGTATTTCGTTGTGTCCTGGTACCAACGACGTATTCAGAGGGGGGGTCCAACAACAACAACAACATTTTTTTTTTATATGTATTGGAAAACACAAATCTCACGAAAAGAACAACAAAATTTTTTTTGTTGTTGTTGTTGGGCCCTGAAAAAACAATCCTGCATACGTCTATGCCTGGTACCCATAATAAATTAACCTGGTTGTGTTCAGTGGGTATCAGACTACATGGGGCTGAAAAAAATGCACTCTTTTTTTACAAAGGAAAAAATGGTTCTCTTAATGCATAAAAATATCTGCAAAATTTTAAAAAAATGCTGCAAAAACAGGGGAAAAAGTAGAAAGAGTAAGCAAAATGCTCCAAAATCAGGGGAAAAAGTAGGGAAATTAGTTAAAAGAGAATTTAAATAACGGAAATAGTGGTAATCCTCTCAATAGAGATAGGAAATCCTCTCAATAATAGTGGTAAAATTTACTCATTTTCTAATTCTCTTTGATCTTTTTACAAAATTTTTAAATGTCTGCAATACATTAAGTTTACCAATTTTCATAAACTTGCAGACTTATTTTGGGTCATTTCAAAATCTCTTACTTTCCTTACTCTATGGTTGTGTTGACACAACGTCTGCAAGTTCTCGTAACATTGTAAAACTATTTTAGATTTGATAAAATAACCTTAAAGTGTCTTTAAAGCGACCTGGTTATCCACGTAAAAAAATATGGTTGCTCTCCTGATTTATTCGACATGGTCAATTGGTCAATTGGTATGAGGTGCAATAACGCATCAATAGAGTTGGCCGATGTTGTTCTCAAAGCGCCTGTGATACCACGTCCCATAAGCCGTTGAAGTTTTTGAAACTTTTTAGTATCGCATCCCTTTCAAGTGTCTTATACCAGACTAACACTCCGTAAAGTATGCTTGGTCTTACTACTGAAGTATAAATCTATTACGTAACTCTAGGCTCTAATCACCATGTCATACCTAACATTTTCTTACATGCGTAGTAAGCATTGTTAGCCTTTTTAGTTCTCTCAACCGTGTTAGTTTTAGAGAGCTTACTGTCTAAAATCACTCCTAAAAATTTCGCATGAGGTGATAGTGAAATTTCGACTCCCCCGATTCTAATCCTCAAAAAAAATGTTCTATTAAAAAGTACTATTTCCGTCTTTTTCGGGTTTACGTTGAGTCCGTTTTCTGATGCCCACTTCCATATCATCTTCAATGTCCCCTCAAGTAAATCGTATCGTATCCTCAAGGCAATATCACGACATCATCCGCATAAGCGATAGTTGAAGTTCCCAGTTTCTTCAGGATAGGGTCTACCACTAACAGCCAGATGAAAACTTAAAAATTTTCACATTTAAGTACCTGTATCATTTTAAATAATGTACCAATTCCAATGAAATTTTTTTTAGATTAAAGCTTATCATTTTCTTAACCATTATTGGTAAATAAACTATTTTTTTCAAAATTGTTTAACTCTTTTTTTCGAATTTACAATGTAGCAATTTTTTTTTTTTAAACAGACTAAAAAATAATTTTAAAATTCCAAAAATCATAAGGTAAAATTTAAGCAAAAAATAAAATATCTTTTTTAAAATATTTTGTGTACCAATTATGACTAAACAAAGCATAACCTTTAATCTAAAAAAGATTTCATTGAAATTGGTACATAACTTTTAAAGATATAGGCTTTTAAAAGTGAAAATTCTTTAATTTTTGTCTGGTTATAAAAAACAAAATAATAATATATTTTCAAATACTAATCACGTCGTTGATAAGGGGTTCCAATACCTTTAATTTAGTCTATAAAGCATATTCGTCCCAAGCCTAATTCATTTTTTATTGCAAAAATACTGAAAAAAATTAAAATTTTCTGAACTTTAGGAAAATATAAAAAGCAATCCGATTCCACCATGACAGATTTATTAGCTAAAATAAAAAAAAAAATTAAAAATAAAATCGGTTAAGAATTGCGACCTGTAGGCAAAATTGGACAAAAAAAGTCAATTTTTCCCCACTGTGCGGTCCAAGTTCAGAACGCTTAACTTCTTCTTGGATAAATATGTTTAATTTGTTTAACAAAAATATAAAAAACACGTAAATAATATCGTGCTTTTCAGGGGTCGGTTTAGTTCTTCAAGGGGGAACTTTTTTCACCCTGGTCCGATTTTGCCCATTTCCGAACTTAACCTGCCTATTACCAAAAGAGATATTCTTGCCAAATTCCAGGAGGCTAGCTCTTTTATTTTGGACTGCATCGTGCCATCTACAGACAGACGGACGGACAGACGGACATTCAAAGAATGTCTTAGAATCTATCATGGATCAATATACTTTATGGGGTCCCCGACCGATATTTCGATGCGGTTACAAACGGAATGACAAAGTGAATATACCCCCATACTGTGGTTGGAGGGTATACAAAAATTTACGCGTAATGGCGTAAATGACTCATGACTTCATGCACTAAAAAACTATGTGCACTAAAAATCTAAAAATTATATAAAAATTTTTCATTTTTGAAAAAAAAAAATGTTAATTTTTTTTTAATAATTTTTTACTTTGTTAGCTTATTAACGAAAAAAATCATTTTGGTCAGACAAGTATTTGACCTCGAAAAAAAATGTGTGAAGCAAATTATTGGTGTTGACAAAAAAAATCTTAAGAAATGGAAAAAATAAGCTACAACTAAAATTTTATACAAAAAATTACCAAAAAGTATGCATTTATAGCAAAATACTAGCAAAATATGCAAAAATATGCATTTTCGGTAAAATATGCAAAAATATGCACTAACGAGTCGATGCCTTTGATTCGCAAAGATATTTGGTTTATGCATTTCTAAGACTAACAGGAAAAAACATGCATTTGCATGAAAGTCCTCTCCTTGCTCATGAGTTATTTTTAAGTCAAATGGAAAAAGATGAGCGGATACCGGCTCAACATTTCCAAAATAAGGGGCACTCTAATGTACATATATTTATGTATGTATGTACTTGTAAGACCATAAAACAATTTATGTTTGTATGTATGTATATTATTTATTTGTAATTTTTCAGTAAATACGTAAATGTCAAATTGTTGTAATTTGTTGTAAAGTGTCAAAAAGACGCATTTTACTACTATGTAGTATGTACTACTGTTTGTCTACTTGCAGCAAGCAATCGAGCCGCACATCCATCAGCTGCAAATGCTAACTGACTCCCAACCGAACAAACCCATCATTCATGCAATATATGTTTTAATATAAAAATATTGTAGGGTTTCTTTAAAGACTGTTTTACAAAACATACGGTAATTGTTTACATATTTTACCAAATGTAAATAATCTTTTTCGGGCAGTTATTTTTAAAGTCAACTACCGAAAATTTCACTCAAAACAAATGCTCTGTCCAATCAGCAGAAAAATCTACTGAAAATACACCCATTTTTAGCCGTATAAGAAATCTGGTGATTTTAGCAGACACGGTTTGCTGAAAATCTGTCATTAATATCTAGGTGAAATCAGCAGAGAACTCTGCCAAGACATTTTTAAGAAAATGTTTGTTTTTAGAAAATTTGCTTTCATTAAAACTTTAATAGTTCTTTTTTTTAAATTTAAACTTTAAAGAAAAAATAAAAACAAAAATGTTCTGTAAAGTATGCATATAATCTAATGATTGTTTTTTTAGTTTTGTTAATTACACAGTGATACAAAATCGAACTTTCGGAATCGGAATGGGATGAAACCAAAAGCAAATGAAAGCTGACGTTTTCCATAACAAAACTCTCAAGGCCTTTTTTTTAGGTCAGAGCTAGATTTTATTTTACACGCATTTAAAGTTGGTGATTTTAAAGCATTTAAAGTTTTTGTGTACTAAACATGACCTACTTTAAAGGCCCCTGGTGGTGCCCTTATTGGACATGTAGGGTCTAGTTTACAAACTTAAGCTCAAAATTACTTCAGGTATGTCTGGTATGAATTTTGCTGCAATCGGTCCAGTACCTATTTACTAAATAGCCAAATTATTAAAATAAATCACTGTACACCGTTGCGAATGATTGTTATTTGAAGGCAATTATTAATATAAATCACTGGACACCGTTGCGTATGATTGTTATTTAAAGGCAATTACAATATTAATCATTCGCCACTAATACAGTTTTCAAGCATTTATTACTATAATTATAATAAAAGTGCACTAACTTCAAATGCGTGTAAAACAAAATCTAGCTCTGAACTAGAAAAAAGCCTTGATGGGTTTGTTATGGAATATGTCAGCTTTCATTTGCTTTTCGTTTAATCCCATTCCGATTTTGGGTGTTGCACTGTGTTATTAGTCTCAATCGTTTTAATTGTATAAGAAACGAAAAAAAAATTAATGTTCAGTTTCTCTAATACGAATTTTCATTTTCGTTCGTCCAAATGACATAAGAAAATCAATTTGAGGTTCTGTATTGCGGATGTCATTTTAGTCGAACGAAAACGTAAGAGTTGTCATTTTTCTTCATATTTTTCTGTTTCTACAACACGAATTGAAATGTCAAAAACGCCAAAACCACACGAATGAAAAATACCATTCGTTAAGGAGTTTTTTGTGAAATATTTAACAAAATAAGTGAAAAATGTGAATTTATAACAAAAATAAGTAATATTAATTTATAAAATTAAAAAATGTGAATGTTTTATAACTAAATGCTTTGAAAAAAAATGTGTATTAAAACAAATCAGTGAAAAAAGACGGATTTGACCAATTTATATTAACAATTTAAAAGCCACGGGTCATCATACAAATTATTGTTTTCATTTGTTTTTTATTAAAATTGTGTTAACTTTTTAGCTATAATAAATAAAAAAACTCTGATTTGATTATAACTAGCTTACAATCCCGGTACTTCGTTACCGGTTGTATTGAATACCTGATAATAGAAGGATCAGGATAACTCTATCGATTTTCAAAAAATTCCACTTCGTCGTCTTTGTTTTATTTACTTGTCGACGTTTAAGACTTCCATAAAAAAATATTTCAATGAATAATATAAACAATAAAATTTTAATAACTTTGCTGGTACGTTACCATGTTCCCTTATGTCGGGATTTTGGATTTTGAGTGAATAAATATTTCAGTGAAAAAAGAAATTGGAATAAAAAAAAATATGGAGTAAAAAAAGCTAAACACCAAAAATTTGAGTTAAAAATATCATTCCATATTGTTCCCTGCTCTATTCCATATTATTCCCCGTTCTACTCCATTTCATTTCCAATTCCATCTCCATCATCTAAGGTCATTATTATAGGCACAGAAAAAGTACCAAAAGTACACTTCATTACCCCCATTAGAAACGGAATTTAAAAAAAGTACCTCTTTCAGAATGTTTTTTCTTCACCGAAGGATCCTACAATCCATATTTCAATTATCTAGGATCATTGTTTCAGCAAATATTTAAAGTACTTTTTATCCCCGTTAAGAAACGGAATTTCCAAAAAAAACTTTTCCCAATCTCTTTTTTCACCGAAGGATTTTACCTTCCAAATTTTAAGTTTCTGGGGCCATTATATCAGGAAATTAATAAGTACACTTTTTTATTCCTTTTAACCCCATTATTTTCCGAGAGGCGAACCTTTTCCAAATTCAAGTTTCTATGTTTATTATTTCAGGATATAAAAAAGTACCAAAAGTGTAATTTCGGCATATTTAACAAAACGTACTTTTTATGGAAGGTACTTTTTATAAAAGGTGCTTTTGATAAAAGGTACTTTTTATAAAAGGTACTTTTTATAAAAGGTACTTTTTATAAAAGGACTTTTTATAAAAGGACTTTTTATAAAAGGTACTTTTTATAAAAGGTACTTTTTATAAAAGGTACTTTTTATAAAAGGTACTTTTTATAAAAGGTACTTTTATAAAAGGTACTTTTTATAAAAGGTATTTTTTATAAAAGGTACTTTTTATAAAAGGTACTTTTTATAAAAGGTACTTTTTATAAAAGGTACTTTTAAAATGTACTTTTTATAAAAGGAACTTTTTATAAAAGGTACTTTTTATAAAAGGTACTTTTTATAAAAGGTACTTTTTATAAAATGTACTTTTTATAAAAGGTACTTTTTATAAAAGGTACTTTTTATAAAAGGTCCTTTTTATAAAAGGTAATTTTTATAAAAAGTACTTTTTATAAAAGGTACTTTTTATAAAAGGTACTTTTTATAAAAGGTCATTTTTATAAAAAGTACTTTTTATAAAAGGTACTTTTTATAAAAGGTCCTTTTTATAAAAAGTACTTTTTATAAAAGGTACTTTTTATAAAAGGTACTTTTTATAAAAGGTACTTTTTATAAAAGGTACTTTTTATAAAAGGTACTTTTTATAAAAGGTACTTTTTATAAAAGGTACTTTTTATAAATGGTACTTTTTATAAAAGGTACTTTTTATAAAAGGTACTTTTTATAAAAGGTACTTTTTATAAAAGGTACTTTTTATAAAAGGTACTTTTTATAAAAGGTACTTTTTATAAAAGGTACTTTTTATAAAAGGTACTTTTTATAAAAGGTACTTTTTATAAAAGGTACTTTTTAAAAAAGGTACTTTTTATAAAAGGTACTTTTTATAAAAGGTACTTTTTATAAAAGTTACTTTTTATAAAAGTTACTTTTTATAAAAGGTACTTTTTATAAAAGGTACTTTTTATAAAAGGTACTTTTTATAAAAGGTACCATTATTTCAGTAAATTAAAAAAGTACCAAAAGTACACTTTTTTCCATTTTACCCCCGTAGAGTCAACATTGGCAAAAACCTACATTGCAAATTTTAAGTTTTTAGGACCATTATTTAAGAAAATATAGAAGGTACCAAAAGTACAGTTTTTTACCCTTTTTACCCCTTAGAATCAACATTGGCAAAATCCAGCCTTAGTAGATTTATATTCCGGGAGTTGAACCTACATTCAAAATTTCAAGTGTCTAGGACCATTATTTAAGGAAATATAAAAGGTACTAAAGGTACATTTTTTTACCCTTTTTACCCTCTTAGAATCAACATTGGCAAAAATCCAGCCTTACTGGATCTATATTCCGGGACGTGAACATACAGTCCAAATTTCAAGTTTCTGTGACCATTATTTCAGGAGATATAAAAAGTACCAAAAGTACAGTTTTTTACCCTTTTTACCCCCTTAGAATCAACATTGGCAAAAATCCGGCCTTACTGGATCTATATTCCAGGAGTTGAACATACAGTCCAAATTTCAAGTCTCTGTGACCATTATTTCAGGAGATATAAAAAGTACCAAAAGTACAGTTTTTTACCCTTTTTGTCCCCTTAGAATCAACATTGGCAAAATTCCGGCCTTACTGGATCTATATTCCGGGAGGTGAACATACAGTCCAAATTTCAAGTCTCTATGACCATTATTTCAGGAGATATAAAAAGTACCAAAAGTACAGTTTTTTACCCTTTTTACCCCCTTAGAATCAACATTGGCAAAAATCCAGCCTTAGTGGATCTATATTCCGGGAGGTGGACCTACAGTCCAAATTTCAAGTCTCTAGCTTCAGCGGTTTGAGCTGGGCGATGATGAATGAGTATATAAGTCAGTCAGTCAGTCAGTCAGTCAGTCAGTCAGTCAGTCAGTCACATTACTCTTTTATATATATAGATTGTGTTTTTTTTTATAAACATGAAATTTGATCAGCTGTTTTCTTTAGCTGATGTGTTGATGTTGCCACTTCGTTTAGTTTAGATAATTTTTGTATGAAAAAAATAAACAAAAACTCAAAAAAAACTTTCTGGCAATACTGTAATTTGACAAATGGTCAAGACAAACGTAACTAACGAAAAAAATAACGTAATCAAACGAAAATGTTATGGAAACTGATATCATTACGAATTCGTACGGGTAGCGTTCGTTCGTGTATTGTTTCGTCCGTTTAACAGAAACACCATATAACACTTTGAAAAAGATTATTGATAAAAAAAATATTTGTTGAAAAACAAGTAGAAAAGTTAAATTCGATTTTGCCGAATCTATGAATACCCTCCACAATGCATTTTTTTAAAGTGTAGTACATTTTTTAATGTGAAAAAATTAACAATTTTGATTAGAAATATTTTATTTGGAGTAAAAAACTCTTTTTTTTTTGTAATTTTTTTCGAGTGTAATGTTTTTTTTACTGTAAAAATATTGTAATTTTTGTAAAAAAAAAAAAAAAATTTTTTGAGTGTAAAATTTTTTTTGAGTGTAAAATTTTTTTTTGAGTGTAAAATTTTTTTCGAGTGTAATTTTTAGGTTACCAATGCTTTTAAAACTAAACAAGTTTAAAAAGCATTGCTTTAAAATTAAACAAGTTTGAAAAGCATTGTTTAGTCACCACCAATGCTTTTAAAACTTGTTAAAACACGTGGCATTTTAGATGAAACTAATCTGAAATTCAGCGTTTTGCTTATAACTTTTGAACCACTGGACCGATTGAGCTGAAATTTAATTCCAAATAGACCCGGGGAACGGCAAAAATACATGCCAAGCTTCAGTAGTCTCATTATTGTCTTTCGAAAGTTATCGTGTTTTTTATCTCGTAAATTCGCGAAACACCCTTGCCGAAATTTACTCTTTTGCTCATAACTTTTGAACCACTGGACCGACTTGGCTGGATTGCAATACCAACCTGACCAGGTAAATGACAAACATATATGCCAAACTTCAGTAGCCTCTGTAAAGTCTTTCAAAAGTTAGCGTGTTTTCTACGGACGGACAGACAGATGGACGGACGGACGGACGGACAGACGGACGGACATCGCTAGATCGACTTAAAATCGATCGAGGATCATAAATATATATACTTTATGGGGTCCTAGACCAATATTTTGAGGTGTTACAAACGGAATGACAAACTTATATATACACTAAGAAAATTATGTCATTAACTGTTTGTAGGTTATTTTAAAAAGTAATCAGTAAAGTTATTTTAAAAGAAAAATCACTTATTTTATAAAGGATTTAATTTTTTTACTATTTCTGTAGTTTAAAAAATATAATTTACTGTCTTTAAAACGAATTTTCTGTAACATTCATTTTCTGCAGTAAAAAATTTCTTCTATAGTTTTACTGTTTTTCAATACAAAATAAGTGAATATTCAGTAGTTTTTTAATGTTTTGGTTAGTCATTAAATTAACATTTAAAATTGACTGTAATGTGTTTTTATTTTAAATGAAAAAACAGTGGAATGGTTTTTAAATAAAATTTCACTCATTTTTTGAGTGTACCCTCTATCACTAGAGTGGAGGGTATAAAAAAAAATTGGCTAAGGTGCACTTTATGGGATACGAATATTTTGGAAAACAAAAATATGCCACGATTAAAACTTAAGGGGATGGGGCCCCGGAAGACCCCCTGGAGCAAAACAACAGCCCCACCCACCAACATGTATGTATGGGTATTCAAATGAAAGGTAATTTGCTAACGATAGCAAATATGTATTTTTTGTGTGTATTTTAACAATATTGTACCCCCCTAGATCCATTTTAGTATAGTTTAGCCATTTAGTAATTAACCGGGTAAAAGGCTTGATACACAAAACAAACTTTATTTTGCGATGCCACTAAATTAATTTATGGGTTTTGTGGTCCCTGAACCCGGCCGAAAGACCGGACGTTCTTTTTAATAATTTAGAAAAATTTGATTTTTTTTTTTTTGAAAAAATACCATCAGGACGGTTTTACGGACCTAGAAGGCCCCTGGGACCTAGCCCTCTTTATATTTATTTTTCTTTTTTAATTACCTTTAATTTAAGTATCCACACAAACCTGATGGCTCTTTTGGCTCCAGGTGGGTCCGGGGCCCAGCCCCTTAAATTTAAATTTCGTGTTTCCCAAAAAAAAAAAAAATTATGAAGAAAAAAAAATATTGATGAAAAAAAAAATATTGATGAAAAAAAAAAATAGTGATAAAAAAAATATTTATGAAAAAGAAATAATGATGAAAAAAAATATTGATAAAAACAAAATATTGATGAAAAAAAAAAATATTAATAAAAAAAAGATTTATGAAAAAAAATATTGATGAAAAAAAAATTGATGAAAAAAAAATATTGAGGAAAAAAAATATTGATGAAAAAAAAATTGATGAAAAAAAAATATTGAGGAAAAAAAATATTGATGAAAAAAAAAAATATTAATGAAAAAAAATATTGATACAAAAAAATTATGTTACGTTTTATTCACCAGCTGGTGAATATTTGTTTTATTCCCCACGAGGTGAATTATTATCCAAGTTACAAACCCAAGTTACAAAAATTTTTGGTTTTAAGAAAATGAAAATAGTAATTCCAATTTTCTTTTTTGTTAATCTTTAGCTTATATAGTCAAACTGAGGTGGTGTCCTGCAACTTTTTTAAATTAGACACCAGCCTAAAAACATTCATGTTAAAAATATGACAGCAAACTGTTTCTGTAAAATTACAAAATAATCTGCTAAAAATATGTTTAAACATATCGATTTTATTGCATAAAAAAAAAAAAAAACACAAAAAATGTAATACTTTTAAAACAAAAACTTGGAAAATTTTCTTGAAAAAAGAATGACAGTTAAAAAATAATCTGCTAATGTAGGGCATAGTCAACTGTTTAATGGGCTTTCGGAACTTTGTCTGATTTTTGCCATGCTCTTAGACAGAATGACGCCTTGCATAGAGCTTGGGAGGAAGTTCAGTGTTAACTTTCCGAGAAGGGAAGACTGGTGCGATCCAGATAAACTTCTCAGAAATTACTCTGATACCTTCTATACGAACGGTTCTAGTACCTCAGTTAGTTCTGATCTGGTTGGTATTTGGATGACGAAACGAAATACTCGCATGCTGACAAAATGGCAACAGTCTTTCAGACTGAAGTTTTTGCTATTTTGGACATATCAACTACACAGAAAATTTGCTGATTTTGAACCCACATTTTTTTTGCTAAAGTTAGCAAAAATGTTTTGCCAATAATTAGTTAACTGATTTTTTTTTTTTTGAACTTAGTTCATACACATTTGAGGGCCCCATTGGGTTCGGACCCAATAGGTCCAGACCCCGATGGGCCTAGACCTCGTTGGGTTCCTTAAAAATCGTCATAGTTTTTGATCCAAAATTTGTGTCCGTTTCGCTCTACCTTGCTTAGTTTTTGAGATACGTGATTTTAGGGGACCACTGGGGTCTTGAGAATTAAAAAACTCGATAACTTCAAAAATATTACTCGGAGAGTAATATTTTTAATAAAAGTCCAAATTCTTTTGGACTTTATTTACCGAGATATGAGCATTTTAAAATTTTCGGGAATGCAAACTTTTTTGGATCCAAAGTTAGGACCCATTAGGGTCCACACATATGAAGAGGACCGGCGATACTATGGAGAGCCCGAGAACCAAAAATGGCCTCCATTTTGCTCCAGCTGGCTTAGTTTCCGAGATAGCGCCATTTAAAGTTTTCTGAAAATAAAAAAAAATTTACCATTTCTTTTTGCTAATATTAGCAAAAAATCTTGTAAAAATGTTGTCAACTCAATTTCAAATTCAGCAAAAGAAATTAGTTCAAAGTTTGTTTAAAATTGCTAATGTGCTAAATGAAGTTTACAAGAATTTTTTGCTAACATGCTAATCTCAACTAAAAATTTGCTAAAGGTTAGCTAACTAGCATTAGCAAAAAAAAAATTAGTAAATCTACTAACGTATTTTTTTGAGTGTAGGATAATTAAAAATTTGTAGATGAAAGGATAGGAAAATCAGTCTCTCGTGTGGCAGTTAAGCTGCACTCAAAGCACTGGATTCTCCAGTCACACATCTAAAATTGTCCAAGAGTGTGGGTTCCGGGTCATAGGGGAATACGGGAAAATGAGATTGGCGATTCTTTGGCAAACATTGCTCTGATACAATTCCTCACAATCCAGAGCCTCAGATTAGTATAGGCTTGATATGAATGATGTGTTGGATCAACACTCACATGAAATCAATTTTCATGGAAAGATGATCTAATGAGTTGACACGAAAGAATACTAAAAGTTTGTTGATAAGGACACCTTCAACTAAACTCAACAAGACATTTTGCGTATAGAAAAAGTCTCTGTTTCTAAGACTTTTTTCGTAAAGAAAAAGTTTCAGATTCTGAGAAATTTTTCGTAAAGAAATAGTCAAAAAGTTAATATCACTGTTGAAAAAATTTAAAGAAATTCGCACTCCCATGAATAAGAATACATCAATTAAATAGATTTTGACCTCCTGATTCCAAATCTGCCCTCCAAAATTTTCTATCACGTAAGGTTTTTGAGAAATTCGCGTTTGAATATTGAAAAATACGCTAATTTAGCACTTTTTGGTTCTCCCCTGTAACTTATTCTTAAGTTGCTCACAAAAATATGACCAGATTTAGTATAAACGGGACCTCTTGATTCCAAATCTGTCATCCACATTTTTCCAGCGCGTGCCGTTTTTGAAATATTGGCGTTTGAAAAACTCAAGCTCCACTGTCACGCACTTATATTCTTTATAATTCACACTAAAATTTTCAAACGCAAATATCTCGAAAACGGAACATGATAGAAAAAATTGGATTGCAGTTTTGGAATCAGGAGGTATATTAAATATAAATTCAAGTCCTATTTTGTGGAAGCAAAGTAAGAATACGTAACAGTGGAACTCCAAAGGTGCTAAAATATTGATTTTTTCACTTTTTAACAGCGAATATATCAAAAAGATATGTTCTAGAAAAATTTGAATGGCAGATTTGGAATCAGGAGACCAAAATCTATAATGACCAGTTAGACATTTCACTGGGAGATTTTTGGTGTTGAACAGTGTATTTTATCATAAAAAAAGTATTTTTTTTTAAGTCATACGACTTTTTACATTTCAACGGGGCCCCAAATTCTTGTATGCCCAAGGGCACCGCAACACCTTAAGACTACCCTGTCCCATAAGTTTGGAAAAAACTTATAATTGATAGATATTTTCCGGATAACAAAATTTCAAAAAGATTCGAATGCGAAAAGTCAGATTTTGTGCAAATTCGGAATGTTTCTGTTTCCTTTTTGATTTTTCATGCGAGAAATCTTTCGATTCGAGAGTTATAGAACGCCCCTACTTGGTAATACAAAAATTCCTGCAATATAAGAAACCCTGATGCATACACTTGACGAGGCATCGAAACGAAGCCCCAAATGCGGTGACTGACTCTACACTGTGAATTTCATATACAATTGCAAACAAACAAGCAGCAAAACAAGTGCAACCATCAACACACAATCAACCGTTCTACAAAAGTTTGCTGGCGTTACGAGTGTTTGTATGAGTATTTGGCATGGGAATCATCAGGCACCGCATAATTAATTCCCACGAATATATGTATAAACATATGTATTATGAATAAGATGACGATGATGATGATGTCGTTCCGTAGCAAAGGAGATGTTAAATCTAAAGGAAGGGGAGAAAAAGTCGAGTAAACCAAAACACATCTCTTCACAGCTCCGAATAAAATACGAATATATAAAAAATAAAATACATGCCGACCAGTTATAGTCTTGTTCATACGTAAAGAAAAATTAAAAAACATGCTGCTTGAGACAAGGCAAAAAAGTAATCACAGTAGTAAAAAATGAATTTCTTTTTTTTTAAGGAAGCAAAGAAGACCAATGCACACCAACACATACCATCGTACAAACATATGTATATTTTTATTCGTATACATTAGGGTGCTCCAAAAAAATGAAGTTGTTAAATATTGGCCGTAACTCCCCCTAGAAATATGCAATTGGGTGTAAAAATATGTTTTGCAAAATTATAGGGTAATCGGATGTGGGTAAGGCGTGCCGCATCGACCCTGAAGTTTGAAAAACGGATTACAAGGGGAAAATATTACTTTTTTGTGATTTTTTCATTTTTTTTTTTTGGTATTTTGAGTTAAGTTTGAATTCAAATGATAACTGAATTGTGATTTAGAGCTAATTGCCTATCTAATAAGGTATTAAAAATTAAAATCGGTTGAAAATCAGCCAAGTTATTACAACTTTCCCAGGCAACTAACGTGTGTCAGCCCACTTAATCAAGTAATTCGAGCCACATTTTTGAAATTTATTGAAATTATCTACTGTAAAAACATTTTTTTATTCTTCAAGTCCCAATGTACTAAGAAGATACATATTTTTCATATTGCGTTTTGCTAACTTGTTTTAAATAAATGCTAAAGTGGTCTGAATTTTCCAACACTATTTTCAAATCTCCAATTTTAAATTTTTATTTTTTTTGTTACCCGGCTAAAAATGTTGTATATCATCATATATGATATCATATATGAGACCATATACAGTATCATATATAGTATCAAATATGGTCTCATATATGAACATATTCCAAAATTGGCGCTTATATAAGACACGATCATATATGATGCAATATATGAGGAGTCGCAGAACAAAACGTACTTTTTCGCATTTTTTGACAAATTGATTTTTTGTTCTTTTTATATTATTTGGTTCGAAATCTGTCAGAAAAAATTTCCATAGCGTGAATTTTTTTGTTTTTCATCAAGAAAATGGATTCCTTAAAAATTGGTGTGTAACAAAACGTACTTTTTTGTTAATTTTTTATCAAAACGTACTTTTTTCATTGTATTTCATATGCAAGATTTTTCATAATTTTATAATATGCCATTTTACTCTTATATTCCATATACATATAAATGCCCACCAAGATTTTTCGAGGCCTTTTTGCAGGCCAGTGAAGGATTTCCCCCTTATTCTTGTTATTGGTCCATTTACACCCCACAACCACAGTATGGGGGTACATTAACTTTGTCAATTCGTGTGTAACGTATCTAAATATGGGCCAATGAGACTGTGGAGACACTGTGTTTGTTACTTTTATTTTAAAATAGTTTAAGTAGTTTGTAATTTGTTTTTCTAAAAAAATAAAAAATAATTTTTGTTCGTTGTCAGAAATTCTAAAAAGGAAGTTCGTTTTTATTTTCTCCAAACTGGTGACCCCGACAAAAAAATGTTTACCACGCCAAATCGACCAGTTACGCGAAGTGTTACTCAAGCTCAGGCTGCAAATAATGAAAATCAAAATCGTAATAATGACCAAAACCAGAATGATGACGAAAATCAGAACGGCGAGGATTTTGTAGACGCACCACCCTTTAGAGCTCCTGAAAATGCTGGGGGCAGTGAAAATTGCTCATATTCATCAAAAGTACAGATACCACAACTGCAAGGATATTCTTCAAATAATATTGAATCGTGGTTTATACGTCTAGAAGCATTTTTTAATCTGCAAAAAATCATGAGCGATGCTGAAAGATTTAGTATCACAATAATCCATCTGCATGAACGTTTGTATGATGAAGCCTTTGAAGTCATCACAAGTCCTCCATCTACCAATAAATTTAAAACATTAAAAGATACAATAATAAATAAATTTTCAACATCATCAATATCCCGTTTAGAGCAGCTGGCATCTGGAATCCAATTAGGTGATTCTAAGCCCAGCCACTTATTAACAATGATGCAGCGGACCAATGTCACGAAGGACATCAATATAATTCGCGATTTTTGGTTACAACGTTTACCCACAACAGCTCGAGCAGTTTTATCCGGTATGATAAGGAGTAAACCCGATATATCATTTGGAGAATTATCTCTTGTTGCTGACGATATTGTCGATTCCATTAAAAATGGAAACAGCTCCGTTAATGAACTAAAAAAGCAAGTTTCCGAGTTAGGTACTGATGTAGATGCTGTTAGTAAGGCTGGGTTTGACGAACGGTTGTTTAAATTGGAAAATTCGATTTCAAGAATTGAAAAAACGTTAGAAAAATTATCTTTTTCAAATCAAACACCTCGACAGCAAAATTCTCAAGAAAACTCAAACAACTTGTGTTGGTACCACTTCAAGTTTGGTAATAATGCCAAACAATGCAGAACACCTTGCAAGTTTAAGTCAAAAAACTAAGTGGCTCGGCGGCTAATACAAAAGTCGCCGACCAAACTAGCTCAAATTTGTCAATTAATACTTCGTCACGATTGTTTGTTACGGATCGTTTAAGTGGTAAGAAGTTTCTGGTCGATTCCGGAGCGGACGTTTCTCTGGTAAGTTCAGATACATTTCAAACTCTTAAATTTAAAAAATCTGCACCAAAACTGTATGCCGCAAACAATTCAACAATTCCAACATACGGAACCACTCGACTTACACTCGATCTTGGAATTTGCAAAACAGTTGAATGGAACTTCATCATTGCAAAAACTAAGCATAACATAATTGGAGCGGACTTTCTAAAACATTTCGATTTGTTAATCGATGTCAAAAAGTCTCGCCTCATTGATTCTCAAACTAAACTTTTCTCAAATTGTTTCTCTATAAAAGCATCTACTTTTCCATCAATAAGAACTTTTGACACGTCTTGCCAATATTCGGACTTGTTATCAGAATTTTCAGACATCACACAAATAAATAAAATAGCCTCACCATCGTCATTAACAGCCGTGGAACATGTAATAGAAACAAATGGTCCGCCCGTTTCCGCCAAGCCACGTCGTCTCAGTGATGAAAAATTAAAGGCAGCAAAGGATGAGTTTTCTTTTTTAATGGATCTTGGAATATGCAGACCGTCGAAAAGCCCCTACGCCTCACCTCTTCATATGGTACCTAAGGCTAATGGTACGTGGCGGCCTTGTGGAGACTATAGATCCCTAAATGCTCAGACAATACCAGATAAGTATCCGCTTCCACATATCCAAGATTTATCTAATATTATGCACGGTAAAACGGTTTTTAGTAAAATAGACCTCAACAGAGCTTACAACCAAATCCCTATAAGACAATGCGATATCCCAAAGACAGCCATTATAACGCCCTTCGGTTTATATGAGTTTACACATATGACCTTCGGTTTGTGTAATGCTGCGCAAACATTCCAAAGATATATGCATGAAGTTTTAAGAGGTTTAGATTTTGCGTTTTGCTATCTCGATGATATATGCATTGCATCTTCAACATCTGAGGAACATTTGAATCATTTACGCATAGTATTCGAACGTCTTCAACATTTTCAACTTACGATTAATCCTTCAAAGTGTGAGTTCGGAAAAAAAGAGATTGTGTTTTTAGGACACGTGGTTTCAAGGAACGGAATTAGTCCTAATCCTCAAAAAGTCGTAGCTATTCAAAATTTTCCACTTCCGAAATTTGCTTTTGAGCTTAAACGTTTCTTAAACATGATCAACTTTTATCGTAGATTTATTCGTAATCCTATTCAGCATCAACTACCTCTTAACAAGCTTATTAATGGTAATAAGAAAAAAGACAAATCCTTAATTCAGTGGACATCCGATACCGTAAAACATTTTGAATCATGTAAAGAAGCTTTAGCTAATGCCAGTTTGTTAGCACATCCGAAACCAGGCGCGAATATAGTCTTATGTACGGATGCTAGTGATATAGCGGTTGGAGCGGTACTTCACCAAATTGTAGACCATAAACCACAGCCTTTGGGGTTCTTTTCTAAAAAGTTGACGGAAGCACAAAGGAAATATAGTGCATACGATAGAGAATTGCTGGCAATATACCTAGCAATTAAACACTTTAGATATGCATTAGAAGGACGCAATTTTGAAATCTGGACGGATCATAAACCAATAACCTTTGCATTTTCAAAGAAACATGATTCTTCTTCCCCTCGGCAAATTCGTCAGTTAGACTTTATTGGCCAATTTTCAACTCGAATATTACACGTATCGGGTGAAACTAATATTACCGCTGACACTCTTTCACGTATTAATGCTCTTCAATCAAACGATGAAAATATTGATTACCAAGCTATATCAAAGGCACAACAACAATGTCCTGAATTGAAAGAGTATCTCAATTCATCAACTACATCTTTACAAATTAAACCAGTTGTTCTTCCTAATTCATCATTAACACTATTTTGTGATTTTTCAACATTTTCTGCACGTCCTTTTTTGCCAGAATCATGCCGAGAAAGTGTCATTGCTAAGATTCACAATATAGCTCATACGGGAGTAAGATCTACGTTAGGTAGTATTCGACAACGGTTTGTTTGGCCTCGAATGCAGAAAGATATCGCAAATTTTGTAAAAAACTGTATTTCTTGTCAACGTTCAAAGGTCACTAAACATACATCAGCACCGTTAGCTAAATATTCCATGCCGTCACAACGCTTCGAGCATATCAACATTGATATAATTGGGCCACTTCCTCCTTCGGAGGAATATCGTTACTGTTTAACCATAGTTGATCGTTACACTAGATGGCCTGAAGCTATACCTCTAAGGGATATAAACTCTGAAACTATAGCACAAGCGCTCATTAAAGAATGGATTTCTCGATTTGGTATACCCAAACGCATTTCTACGGACCAGGGTACACAATTTAAATCAACACTTTTTAATGATTTATCAAGACTACTTGGTATCGATCATTTACAAACCACAGCTTACCACCCGCAGGCAAATGGAATTGTGGAACGTTGGCATAGAACTCTAAAGGCTTCCCTAATGTGCCATGATAAAAAAAGTTGGACTGAAGTATTACCATTAGTTCTTTTAGGGTTACGTACAACATTTAAGCCTGATTTAGGTTCATCAGCAGCAGAAATCGTTTATGGTACTACTCTAAAATTACCCGGGGAATTTTTTTTGGATTCCAAATACGTTCCACAAAGTGAGTTTGTAAAAAGACTTTCGTGTTATATGGATTCTCTTCGACCCAAAGAAACTTCAGATCATTCAACCAAAAAGTCATTTGTACATCCGAAACTAAATGATGCAACGCACGTATTTATTAGAAAAGATGGTGTTAAGCCTTCTCTAACTCCACCATACAACGGCCCCTTTGAAGTATTAAAACGCAACAACAAACATTTTCACGTCAACGTTAATGGAAAAATGAAAAATATATCAATAGATCGTTTAAAGCCAGCATTTTTACCCATCAAAACCGACTAGCTGCGAGAACCGCTTGCTTGTCTGGAAGGGGAGTATATGTGGAGACACTGTGTTTGTTACTTTTATTTTAAAATAGTTTAAGTAGTTTGTAATTTGTTTTTCTAAAAAAATAAAAAATAATTTTTGTTCGTTGTCAGAAATTCTAAAAAGGAAGTTCGTTTTTATTTTCTCCAAAAGACTCTTTTGTAGTTGTTAATAAATAAGATCATTTTAAACATACGATCAAAATAGTTTCGTCTAAAAAAATACGCACATCAAAACGTCGTTTTTCAATTATTTTTAAACAAAACGTACTTTTTTCATTATTTTTTAACAAAACGTACTTTTTCCAAAGTAAAAGTGATTTTATATTAAGCATCCTTAACATACAATGAGGTGACTTATGGCAGTTTGATGCATCTCTTGATAAGCAAAAAACTCGTTACCATATTCAGGTTCATGCAGTTTTTTAAAAGGGCGAAATAAATAAACCTCAATTTCCCAAAAAATTTCAATATGCGAAAAAGTACGTTTTGTTCTGCGACTCCTCATATGTGATCATATATTAGATCATATATTGAGTCATATATTGGATCATATATTGAATCATATATTGAATAATATATGATGTTTTTAATTTGTTTTACATTATTTTTTATATTTTTTATTTATTTTTTCATCTTAAACTATATGTAATAGGTTATTATGTATATATTAGAGTTGTCAATTATTCGACTTTCAACTTTGTTCGAATAATTCAAATAATTGTTTTCCTCGTTCGATCAAACGATTAAAGATCAAAATTTATTCGATTAATCGAAGAGAATAACGAATAAAAAAATTATTTAAAAAAATATTTTTATTAGCAAAAAAAATAAACAATTCATATAAAAAAAACTTAAAATAAGACAGTTAAAGTTTTTATTAACGAAAAAATGCATACAAAACTTAAAAATAAGATAGTTAAAAGTTAAAAAAAACTTAAAAATTGAATAACTGAGATCACTTTTAATTAATAGATGTCGATTTTAATACTTGTTGAGAAATAATTCAAATACAAATTATTATTTGAAGTATTCAGACAAAATATGTCATAAATGATTTTAATTTTTGTCAAATAAGACAATTTAAGTTGTTCTTAAGAAATAATCTTTTAAAAATAAAAGTTGACTCAATTTTTTTGCTTTCAAACGATTTTTGGTTTTTGGTTTTATTAAATTTGGTTTTGAAAACACTCTTTCGCTAATTGTTGAAGTACGTGATATAGTAACAAGAGCATAAAAAAGTTTATCTAATTTTTCTGTTCTTTTTTCAGATTTTTCCAAATATACCATATCGTCTGATATATCGCTGAAGTCCTTTTTATTTTCTGAATTTTTTATACTTCGAATTGAATTATTAAACTCGCATAAAAGATTATTATTTTCATTACTAATAACTTCCTCTATTTCAATACTTTTATCTGAATTATTGTGATTACTTTCAACATAAAATAATCTGGAGTATAATTCATTTGTATATTCTTTTGTTTCGCTTTTTGGAGAATATATTAAGAAGCTCTCATTGCTCGGAAAATTTCCAGAATTTAGAAAATTATTAACGTATTTAACACTTTTATACGTCTCTCATTAATGCTTATTTTAATACGTTTTAGTAAGTCTGATGCAAAATAATTATTAATTTTTTCTAAATTATTTATTAAAAACTTGATAACTCCCTCTAATTCTATAATGGATGTGCTATCCAGGGCTATGGCTACAATATATTTTAACTTTCCTACATTTTGTATAAAATCTTTCAAAATTTATGAGAATAAATCAAATTCTAAGAATTTATTTAATTTTTTAATTAAAAAAATTGTTCGATTAATCGACATTAATTAATCGATTTATTCGTTATTCGAAAATCGTCATTTTTGAATTATTCGAACAAGAGTTGGGTTTTGTTTGATCGATTAATCGAATTATTCTTAATCGACTGACAACTCTAGTATATATTCACCAGAATTGCAAACGATGTACGCAAGTATAATTAAAAATAAAAAATATTGTTTTATTCATTACTGGTGTTTTTGATATATTTGAATGAACACCTTTAGTTTGATGATTTTGATTTTTTAGTTACTATCGTTTGCATTTTTGGTGACCATATAAAAATATATAATTAAACTTATAGATACGAGAATACATTTTGATATTCAAAAAAATAAATTGAACATAAAAGATCTAATATATCAAGTTTTTCAATTGATATCAATTACGAAAGATGCGAACAAAGGGCTTGTTACAGGAACGATGATTTCCTTTGTGTTTTCTTGTTTTAGTGTTAATTTCGATTATCTTCGGACTTAGCGTTTTTGTTAAAAAAGTCAAAATCTAAAAAAATTGATAGAAAATAATATTAGTATGCATACAAGATATTTCTAGAATTTTTATTGTATTGAATTATTACCACCAACAGCATTTGGTGCTAATGGGCTAATGATAACACGAATATCCTTTAAAGATTGGCTTGATACTGCTAGACACATACATACATGTTAATGGGGTGTATTTTGTAAGGACCATGGGTTGCTTAAGACCATGAATGCTTTTTACGGAAAGGTATATTGTCTTTCAGAACTCCATCTGATAAAATATTAAAATTACTCCATATTCCTTTTTTTATTCCAGAAAAAAAGAACTTGCTACTACTAAATGCATGTTTTTTACTCAAAATTTTTTGTAGGTACATAATTACTTAAGACTTCGATTAAAAGCAATATATTAGTAGTACGTATTTTATCTTTTTGGGTTATGTGTGTAACGATGTTTGAAGGATAGGGATAAGAAACTATTTTTACTTACATCATGGCGACAATGTGCCAGGTTGTCACTTTCGCTAATTGACAGCTTTCGTGTGATTGTAAGTAAAAACGTTGTCTTTTCGAAATCGTTACTCAACCTTAAAACTGATGATACGTTTTTTTCATTTCAATTTTATATGGCGACAGTAAGCGATTTTAAAATATTTTGTAGTGTTGGAACCGTAGTGATAACGTTATGGTGGTGCATATGCCCTCTCCTCCATCTTGAGCGAGCTTAACGTAGCTCCTCATGGTTGAATTTTCTTTAAATAGTAACTCGGCCTCCAAACTTATACGTTCTTTCCATTTCCAATTTGCTATTGCGACAGTATGGGATTTCAAAATAATTTATAGTGTTGGAATCGTATTGATAACATTTCTGGTGGTGCATATGTCCTCTTCTCCAAGTTGAGTGAGCTTAACTTAACTCGGCCTTAAAACTGCTTATACGATCTTTCCATTTGCTATGGCGACATTAATGGTTTTTAAAATAGTTTGCAGTATTGCAATCGTAGTGACAACATTATGGTGGTGCATATGACCTCTCCACCAAGTTGCACGAGATTAACGAAGCTGCGTAGTTTAATTTTCTTCAACATCAAATTACTAAATAATATTGTATTTGCGACGTATTTACATTTACTCATTTTGAATATGATCTTGTTTTGGAATAAAATGTCCACGCTTAAACTTGTTATGACGATGAACTGGAAAAAATTAAAACATGATTTTAAAATTCAAATACATATTAATGAAAGCTTACTTTTTCCAACATTTTTTTCATGTAAATTTACATCATGGCGACAATGTGCCAGGTTGTCGATTTCGCTTATTGACAGATTTCTTGTAATTGCAAGTAAAAACGTTGTCCTTCCCAAATCGTTACTCAACATTAAAACTGATCAAACCTTCTTTTCATTTCGATTTGCTATGGCGAAAGTAAGCGTTTTCAAAATAGTTTGTAGTGTTGGAACCGTAGTGATAGCGTTAGGGTGGTGTATATGCGCTCTCCTCCAAGTTGAGCGAGCTTAACGTAGCTCCGCATGGTTAAATTTTCTTCAACTAGTAACTCGGCCTCCAAACTTCTTATACCTTCTTTCCATTTCCAATTTTCTATTGCGACAGTAAGGGACTTCAAAATAATTTATAGTGTAGTAATAACAGTTCTGGTGGTGCAAATGTCCTCTTCTCCAAGTTGAGAAAGCTTAACGTAACTCGGCCTCAAAACTGCCTATACGGTCTTTTCATTTCCAATTTGCTATGGCAACATTAAGGGATTTCAAAATAGTTTGCAGTATTGCAATCGTAGTGAAAACATATTGGTGGTGCATATGCCCTCTCCACATAGTTGTACGAGATTAACGAAGCTGCGTAGTTTAATTTTATTCAATATCAAAGTACTCAATAATATTGTATTTGCGACACACATTTACTTAATTTAAATAGGAGCTTGTTTTGGATAAAAAAAGTCCACGCTTTTACTTGGTATGACGATGAACTGGAAAAAATGAATACATATGATTTTAAAATTCTAAATACATATTAATGAAAACTTACCTTTTCTAAAATTTTTTTATGCAGAATATTTTGCAATATTTGTAAAATTATTGATATATATTAAGGTATGTCAATCGTTGGTAAAGTAATAATATAATTTTAACCTAAAAAACTTTTATTTTGTAATTCTGGTTCAAATTTAACATTTTATGATAGCATATATGGTTCCATATATGATATCATATATGGCACATATTTTAAATACGACCACATATATGGGATCGTTTCTTGCATATATGATCACATATATGTTTCCATATAAGTCATATATGATCATATAAAGATCTTTATATAAGCATATATGAACATACACATTTATTTTTAGCCGGGTATAGAAATTTTAAAAAATCGGCAATTGGAGTTAAGGATTTGTTAAGCACATATAAAGGAATAAAAACCCCAAAAATTGTAGGGTTTTCTGTTTTCATTTGGCTATTACAGTGATGTAAGGAGTGAGATCATAAAAATGTTAACACACATTTTTGCCTACAACTTTGGTGTAAAGCTTCCAAATTTTTTTTTTTTCGGCAGTTTACATTTTAAAAATATGTCAGTTAATAAATTAATTTACATCATGAGTTTTAATTTGCAATTTTTTACACAATGGACGATGAAAGAAAAGTGCGTTCAAAAATAATTAAATATTTTCAACAAAACAAAACATGGACATACA